>WUAW01010985.1:1210-11794 GCA_017165845.1 Thaumetopoea pityocampa
CCCTCCTGATAAGGGGAGGTCCCGTGTAGCGGGGACGACAAGGGACTGTGGATAATAATTGACAACAACGTATTTTGATGTTTTTCTATTGCCGCAAATGCCTAATAATTTTTCTATGCGTATTTGTAAGCAAAACTCTCTCATAATATGTTTCCGGGGATTGGTTTAATCCCATTCAGTCGAGTATTATCCCATTTCAACTTGGAAACTCTGTATTAATTTTGTTTACGGGTATCCTGGGAATTGTTTAACTTGGCTCGACGCTAGTTGGAGCAGCGCAGACAATTTATATAAAGGGATGCGAATAATATTCTTCGAATTGAGCTTTATGTAGGCGAACCTGCGCGTTTTAAATTATATGATATTATGAACAAACTAATAAATGCTAAGATTTATTCGAAAATTTTATAACGTTTCTTTGGTGATAAGACATCGAGCGAGTTGGTGGCGCGCGCGACAACGACCGACGCGCGACGGTCAGCTCCCGCCATAAACCTCCCGCACCCCTCCCGCCATAAACCTCCTGCACCCCTCCCGCCATAAACCTCCCGCACCCCTTCCGCCATAAACCTCCCGCACCCCTCCCGCCATAAACCTCCCGCACCCCTCCCGCCATAAACCTCCCGCCATAAACCTCCCGCACCCTTTCCGCCATAAACCTCCCACACCCCTCCCGCCATAAACCTCCCGCACCCCTTCCGCCATAAACCTCCCGTACCCCTCCCGCCATAAACCTCCCGCACCCCTCCCGCCATAAACCTCCCGCACCCCACCCGCCATAAAACCCATTTCCATTCCGTTCCGTTCCGTTTCCGTTCCATTTCCGTTCAGATTTTTACATTTTTTTTCACACACCAAGGTGTGTGAAAAAAAATAATAAATAATATATAATAATATAAAATAATAAAAAATTAAAATAATTTGAGGCTAGATCTTGATCTGTATCTTGTATGTTAAACAACCATATATTTAATTATATAGATATATACTAATACATATATAGATAAACATCCATGACTCAAACATTCGTGCTCATTATGCAAAAAATTGATTTCCCTACCGGGATTCGAACCCGAGACCGCTTGGCTCTGACAGCAAAGTCACTACCACTGGACCGATTAATTAGTCATCAACATAGTGTAATACCGTTACATTGACCTATAGACAAATAATAATTTAAAACAAAAACAATCTCAATTGATAATAAATTACTGTATTATCAAAAAAGTCTTAGTACTAAAACGAGATGCCTGCATATTATCCCACGCGAGTTACCCGCAATCTTAATTAGATCATGGGATCATTATTAGGTCATGACCTCTTTTGTTTACTTAAAAAACTTTCTCGAAAAGGTTAAACCAGAGCTTCTCAAACTTTTGTCTTATAAGACCACCTGTAATGTTTTTCACTTTTGGTTAGACCCCTAAAGCGTAGTTAATATGAAATTCTTGTAATTTTTTTAACTTTAAATGTGTTTTGACAGTTGGCGTGGACCCCTTGCACGTCATCGTCGACCCCTAGGGGTCGATCTAGACTACTTTTGGTATTAATTCTTTAAGGCCTCAACATTAATCGGTCTTGCGAGAATCGTACAACACTCGTTGGCATTTAACAACCCTTTGGTACTAAACCCTGGTTCTTTTGAGAATCTCCTATTTTCGGATATTACCTGTCGCACAACTATAAACACTGCTTTAACCGTTCACCTCATCGTCAAAATGCTCTTTAATAACATCGTCATAATCGCAATTACTATCTCTCTTCGCAATAACACCGTTAACGAATGCAGTCTAGTGCGACTGATATGAAGGCAAGATTACTAAAATTTCCTACTGATGATCAATCACTTACCCTGTGTTATTCACCATGTTACAATATAAATTCGATTTACAACGCATCCAACGCTACCCCATTTCGAAGAAACTGTCTATATACATAAACGAAGCCTTCAATGGATGTTGTAATGTATAAAAATCGATTTGGTCCAAGAATTGATGTTAGAGGTATAGGAAAGGGTACGTGATGAATGGTTTGGCCTGTTCACGAGTCGGTGATTCTTTGTAGTATGCTTCGTGGAGCGGTAACGGAATGACTTTTTATCTAGATAATATGCAGTAAGTTTACGAAATACGTTTACTTCTATGACATATAATAATAATAATATGTTTGTTGTTTAACCCTTTCGAGATGGTTTCTTAAGGAAATAAAAGAGGTCTACTTTGTAGACACCAATGTACTCAACGCGAAAGGAAAACTTCGTTAGGAAAGCCTGCACACAAGTTATCAATCAAAGCGTTACAATCGTAATCATTATGATAGACTTTATACAACATCCTAGCTTGAAATAGAATTCATCTAGATTTCAATGATTGAAATATTATATTTGTTTAATAATAGCAAATGTGATTGCTTAGATCTATAACATCTGTACTCTACCGAACGAACATTCATTATTTAGTTGCAAGAGACAAGCTTTTGGGCGTAAAAATACATTGCATAGAGCAGTTTCCTTAGTACTATCCAGTTTCATGTTCAGCCATTTCGATGAAACAAAACAGTACACAACCGACAAGGTACAGCTAAGCTGATATGACTTCACGTGAGCTCAATGGGACTCACCCCTTGGGCATCACCATGGAAACATTCCTTTTATAGGTGTTGCGACACCATGCTGAGATGGAGCCTTTTCGGACAAGCACCTAATAAAATTATTACGATTGTAAATATATTACGATTGTAAGCCTGTCCACCTGGTATATGTTCTTTTGTATATTTTAATTATTTTCTTATTTCGTTAACTCTTATGTTTATCGTGAATAAATGTGTTACCTCTTTCTTTTTCCTTTCTTTCTGTTTTACTTTCTGTCTTTCTATCTTTTTCTTTCTATATTACTCGAAAGAGAGGGGTATTATAGAGAGACCGAAGAAGTTGTACTATGACCCCGAAGCCTCTTCACAATAAACATTAATGTCTCAACACATACGAAGCGCGTAAGTATTTAGTCAATAAAATACACACCTCTTCCTACGACTTGAGATAATCCAATAGGCAAAATTAACCATGGCAAAAAAAACATCCCATCTAAACGGAGAAGCGATCTTTAATTCAACATCATCGTCATCATTATCAGCCGGTGGTAGTCCACTGCTGGACGTGGGCCTCTCCCACAGATCGTCGCTCCATCTAGCCGGGAGTGTCCCAGACTACGTTTGCTCAAACGCAGTCTCCACTGCAGAACTCGCATACTCTAACAATGGTTCTGCGATTAATGTGACCGGCCCATTGCCACGTCAGCTTGCGTATTCTACTTCGATCTTTAATTATTGTGTATTAACACAAACGAATACACAATAAATTACTTTAAACGTCTTTAATCAACAAAAACTCCTCTTTCAATCAAAAGGTTCACTGAACACAGAAAAGTAAGCATGTAGATCACTTCACGGATAAACAGCAAAACTGACACCAAATCAATTTACACTTAAGCTTATGGATTTCATTTGGAAACAAGCCTCAATAATACTAGCTAGGGTTGTAATCTTAGTTCATTCAATAAATTGTATATAAATTATATTTACCACACCTATCACCTATAAAATTATAAATCGTCATTCTCTGTAAGATATTTCAAAAAATCTAATTCAGTTCGACTAAGGCTCCTGGAACTGAAACAATCTTTTGTTCTTTTCGCGTCTGTTTTGTTTGTTCAAGCTTCACTCAAAAACTAGCGATTAGATTTAGTCACACTATTTCACTCTTAAAAGTGCAATTCCAATTTAAATATTCCAGCATGTTTCATCAAAATTCCAGTAGTAAAACTTAAGATACAGCCTTATTTCCGTTTCAATTGTCGCCATTGTGGTGCGAAAGATCTAGTAAAAATAATTTATGAACTTTTTTGTAAATCTGTAATTGATTTGGGAATTTTCATTTAGCGCGAAAACCGTCATTCACGCGGGCGACGACGCGGGTGAAACCTGGTTATGTAATATTATCATCGTCATCATCGTATCAGCCCACAAACATCCACTGCTGGACATAGGCCTCCTCTAATGATCGCCACACCGAGCGGCTATAATCTGCCGGCACCCACCAATTGCTCGCGACCTTCACCAGATCATTGGTACATCTAGTCGGGGGTCGACCCGCATTACGTTTTCCGATTCGGGGTCGCCACTCCAGCACTTTAAGACCTCAGCGTCCATCGGTTCTATGAGCTATGTGCCACGCCTACTGCTACTTCAGTTTTACAATGCTTTGAGCCGCATCCGTGACTATTGTAATTGTTTAAATTATCATTTAAGAATAATGTTTCAGAACGGTTGTGCATTATCATACACTTTGTCTTAACGACCAAGGAAGAAGAAAATATATTTTGAGTGCTATTCTGTTTTATTATAGCATTCTTCTGTATTTCACGGTGCCCCATGTATGAACAAGCCCGCTTTTCCCTATTCCATATTCGTCCCCACTACGCGGGTACGGACCGCATTTTATAAGGAAGGGGATTGATTAGGCTGTAGCCACGCTGACCTAGTGAAGGTTGATAGACTTCACACACCCATACGGACATGCAGGTTTCCTCACTTAATTTTCCTTCTCCGTTGAGTACATTGGTGTCTACAATGTAGACCGTACATGAGTTTAAAATAACCCAGATGTACGAGATTAGGATCGAACCCATAATCTTTTGATAGCAAGTCGTGTCTATATACTGCTAGACTACCAATGTACTTTTGTATGGCTTGCTTTAACGCTATCTTATAAAACGCTTTAACCTAATCTTATTAACTTAGATTATATTTACGCACAGCCCTACAGCAATATTCGCACCGAAACCGAGTCATCAAGAGCATTCGAGTGGCCAGATTGAAATGAATCGATTAAAATCGTATGAGCACTTTGTACGATTACGAATCATTCGTGTGAACAGCTGTGGCTAGACGCCACAGTACTGTGGGCATATTAATTTAGTTAAGACCTGAATTCTATTTCATCTGTGACCATTAAACCATGAAGACCACGATATCTGCTATCTCTGTTTGTTATCATGCGAGTTTACTCATTTAATATCTCCCAATTAAGATTTAATTAGTTGATCTTGCTAATAACCTATTATTTAAAATTAAGCTATTATTTAAATAACCTATTATTTAAGTTTATTTCAAAGAACTTATCAATTAAAGCTAATAACCTATTATTAAAATATTAGGTTATTATTATGACCAACAAATTAAACTAACTCACCTGACTCTACCTCTATCATCTTCTCATATACATGTCAAGGAATACTTCATACACATCGATACATATCCTACTCTCTCAGGCGACAAATAACGCTTAAAGAATTACATATTAGTCTATGTCTTCCTAGAGGACTGTCAAAGCAACAGTACCTCTTCTGGTATTGCAGAAATCCATAAAAAACCAATTTGGCTACGTTTGTATTCTTATTGGCTACTTATTGTATGTTTTTCTCAAAATTTAAAATAATCACCGCAACCGAAGCTCGTGTACATACAAACATACAGTCACACCTTTTTCCCGCTGGGGTAGGCAGAGACCACTTATTTCCATTTACTACGATACTGACATACATCTTTAGCTTCTTCTACATTCATCAACGCTTTCATACAAGCTCGTCGGTTGTGGGTACTCCTAACCTGACTTTTCTTCAACACGACTTCGATTAAACCTCTTGTAAGTCTAGTAAATCAGGATCCGATATTAATGCAAGGAAAGTAGCTGTGAAGTGATTTAAACGCCCATCACTTAGGCTAGAAGTGGATGATGACAATTGTCATTATGATACCAGACAGACACCAGACCTACTACTTTATATACCTTCTAAATCACAATGAAGCCATAGAAATTTGAGCGTCCTCGGCCGGAATTTGAATCTAGACCTTCATATCTGAAGGTAAGGCCACTACTATAAATCCTCTGTTCCTTCAGGATCTATTATTGCAGGAGATGCGACTTTGGGGCAGATTTTGATCATCACGATACATCATAACTGTACATAGTACATGTCAAATATGTAACTCTGAGTTTACAGTGCAAAAGATTTCTATAATCTGCATTTTATAACTTCCATGTAGCAAGAATTATGAAACCACAAAATGAAGACATGAATGTAACGGAACCTAACGAAACCGAACGGAATTCCCTCCCTATCTTTTTCTAATGTCAAACGCCAAAACGAGATAGCTACAATTTTAGTGCTGTCAGTTTCGTTTAGACACGTCGAAATTAAAATATTTAGACGCGATCTCGGAACATACGGACTAAAGATACGCAAAAACGCCACATTTTTTGGACTGTTTAACAGAAACGTAGGTCGGTGCTCGTTATAAATGTTTGCTATCCCGTTTTGGCGTTTGACATTAGAAAAAGATAGGGAGGGACTAAATATAGTTAAGTTCATTTACAATAGAATCTGCACCATTATATTACAACACACGTAAAGTGTATATAGGGTGGTCTTATCGCAAACTGCGATTTCTTTCAGATAGCCTTTGTATGGATAGGACTATATAAACACATTATGGAATAATCACCGCTCGCTCGATACTGAAATATCTTTTCTGCCAAGGCACCCTACGCTGCTCGGTAATATTTATTTACTGTCATCAAAATAATTAATTGCGAAGCTTTTCTTTCGACATAACGTAATAGAAATTGCTTTTATGTTACAATTTGTTGCTAATGTAAGTAGTTTCTTTGAAATGTGTTTCACAAAGAGGAGACATGATTAAATTTGATTGTGAATATGGAGGTAAAACGTACTATGATGGTTTTAGACGTGAGAAATATTATTTATAGAATATTTCTTTATAGAGACGTCTATGAAGTAATGGATGAAGCAAAATTTACCGCTTTTGTCCTTTTTAACCCCATGTTTGAAGCGAGTCTCCAATAATATTGGGTCCAACGGATGTGATGGTGATTCTACTGACGATGCTCTTTTTCGGCCCGAGGTTGTCATGAGAATCTTTCCAGTCTGTTATGTGTTCTCTATGATATGTGGCTTGCTCATTGCCACTTCAACTAGCTAATGTTTCTTTTCAACGTTACTGGCAGAAATATCCGGATTTAAACATTTTTGAGCGGACCTTAGTGAATAATGTTAATATTCGAATTAAACAGTTTACAAGTTGAGATTTGAATTGTGATATCGGCGTAATAAAATTAAGCAATAGTACATACACGGAGGTAATGTACAGTAACACCATCTTAAGATTCAAAAATAATATTTAACTATATATTACAATAACAATATACAATCACACCTTTTCCCCGGCTCTCCGGCGGGGACTCGAACCCTGATCTCCCGCGTAACAGACAGGATACTGACCACTATACTACAGAAGAATTGGGTGTAGGCAGAGACTTTTCCACTTGCTACGAGCAATGTGGCAATCCGTAGCCCACTATTCGCCCCCGTGGGAAACGAGACGTCTCGGGTGGCGAACCACGATGCCGCCATTTTTATGTAGTTCAAAATTATCAAAGTTCCTCATTAGGTTCCCACGAAAAGTAAAGGTAAAACAGGTCCACTCAAATAAAGCCCTGCATGCTTGGGTAAGGCTAGCCATCATCTTGGGTCTACCGGTCCATGTTCTAGTCACATGTCCCGGTCTAGCCATGTAACCATCGGCGCGGCAGCCACTGGCTTAATGGAGAGGAATGAAAAGAGGGTGAGGTAGGAAGAGTGTATTGAGCAAGGAATATGGAAGGACTATAGGAATAATAGGAGAAATGGAC
This sequence comes from Thaumetopoea pityocampa, assembly GCA_017165845.1. Lineage (NCBI taxonomy): Eukaryota > Metazoa > Arthropoda > Insecta > Lepidoptera > Notodontidae > Thaumetopoea > Thaumetopoea pityocampa. Next base: position 8,979 of record WUAW01010985.1, read on the forward strand.
TAGGATTTACGATACTACTATCTCGACAGGATTCGAAAGTGACTGTAGTAGCTCACGAGGCCAAGGTTACTTACCCGTACACTTAATTTCCCGACAGGGACTAAGTACTCCCTGACCTTATAAATAAAACATATACAGATAAATAAAAATGAAATGTCTGTTTGTGTGATTTTATAATAAATGCTTTTCTTAAGATTAGCATGTAATCAAAATCCAAATGTCTCAGGTGTATACAAATGCGACTCCCATGTCTGTCTGTTTGTTTGCCCACGGTTAATCTGTGAATTGCCTGAACCGATGAAAATGATTTCGACGACTTCATTGGCAAATAGAAAACTTCTCGGAGAATATTTTACAATAGTTTTCATGCCGAATACGTTTAGGGTTCTTGAGTAAAATAAAAATAAAAAGATAGAAATTAGATGCAAAATTAATAAAAATAATAATTTACTAATTTCATGTTCTACTGTACTTGAAATTAGTAAATTATTAAATCTTATTAGTGTAGTGGATTTCGATCGTAAATCTTATCTATAAAGATAATGTAAAATCCGATGCAGTCCGGTGCTGTCCGTTGCAGTCCGGTCCGGTCCGTTGCAGTCCGGTCCGGTCCGGTGCAGTCCGGTCCGGTCCGTTCGGTTCCGTCCCATTCTAGTCTATTAGGTAAACGACTACACACATATGACTCCCATTTTATTTAACAGTTTCTCCATCATCGCTGTTCTAAGAAGGTAATTTTTAACACCTTCTAAAACCAATAGTCAATTTCAAAGAACTCAAATCAGGTAGAAAAAAATCTTTACTAGAACGTACGTCGAATGAATTGTATCGATTTTATCAGTGCTAGGTAGGCTGACGGAGAGGTGTAGCTAAGACAATGGGTTCGAGGGGGTGAGCGTTCTAAAAATATCACTGATGCTAAAAGTAGACAACAGATACCTTTGTGGGGAGTTATTGGAACTAGGGGTCACTGGGGCACATAATTAAAAACAACTATATGAGGGTTTAAAGAATATTATCTATATTATAAAAATTATATTATAATATTATAAAATTGTTAAATGTAAAATTTTGTAAATCAAAGATATTTCATTAAAGTACTATTCAAATAATATATATAGCCTAAATAAGGGCTTTTAAAACTAAATCCGTCAATGTTTATTTTGTTTGTTCGATCTTCACGCAAAAACTAGCTAGCAAATTATGGTCAAACTGTCTTAAAGGTACAGTCTTAGAAGTACTATTCCGACTTAAATACTGCGCCATGTTTCATGAAAATTGGTACAGTAAAATTGAAGATACGGCTTGATCCTTGTTTTTGTAGACGCCGTTATGGTACGAGAGCTCAAGTGAAAGTGCTTCTAAGGTTTTTTATATAAATCTAAGATTGTTTAGGGATTTTCCATGTAACGGAAAAACGGTATTCACGCGGGCGGAGACGTAGGGAAAAACTAGTTTAAAAATAAATTTGAATAAAAAAATTTTCTACTTAAATGTAAATCGTACGTTTGTCTAAATTATAATATTGAATTCGAATAATGGCATTCTAAGGCAGTAATGCAATACATGTACATCGATGGTTTAGTGGTGTTAGACAGGACTTACGATTGAAGGAAAGGTCGTGGGTTCGATTCTGGTCCCGTACCACTAAGTTACTATGTCTAATTCATCTACGGTCTACATTGTAGACACCAATGCACTTAACGGAGAAGGGAAACTTCGTGAGGAAATCTGTATGCTCGCATGGGTATATGTATGAAGTCTACCAACCCGCACTAGCCCAACGCGGTAGACTACGTCCGTGCCCCTGTAGTGGAGTTGAATATGGACAGGGGACGGTGATGGAATGCAGTAGCAAACAATTTTTTTATAATTTATTTCCAGATTACCTGTCGACGCACTTAAAATTGCTTCTAGACGTACATTCGCTAGTCGGACTTAAATTTTCTTTTTATTCACCATCAAAATCGAAAACGTATGTTCACAAATATCAGCATCATTACTGTGCCGTGGAAGTCCACTGCCGGACATGGGATTCCTCCACAAAATGAAGAGATTTGCCATAATCTCCACGCTCTTGGAGATCGGAGTATATATTGATTGAACAACAGCATAACGTTACTGTACATTATCCTGAAACATCCTTTAGCTGGTTCTCACAGCAACCACATGTAGAGATGTAGAGCAAATACACGTGGATCCAAATAAATGTACGAGTGTGCATTTCAATCTTAGACCATATATCTCTAGACACACAATTGCCAGACGAAAAATGTCCTCATCAAATAAGTGGACGATTCTACCGCGAGCACTTCTTTGTTCACATGTTTTTCGAAGATTACCAATAATAGATGAAGCTCCAAATGAATGCTATTATGTGTATTATTTAACATTGTATTCGATTTTAAGCACTATGTCTTAAGCAGTAGCTTTCAAATTAAATTATTCAATCATAAACGTATCTATAAATGTGTATGCTTCAAATGTGGATATTTCTGTCGTGAGTTTTGTACTGGACGTTGCGTCTATATCTATATTAAGTCAATGATTTCAATGCCTTTCTTAAAAATAATTTATACAAATTTTTATCAGTGCAGTGGTAGAAATTAACTAAGTAACCTTCATAATATTCAATGCGTAAATTATCATCATTCTGACGACTAATTGATTCAGTCGCAATGGCCCTGCTTTCTATACCAATTGGTCTCAGGTTCGAATCCTGGTTGGGATAAACTTTCTGTAATGAAAACGAATGTTTGTACGTAATATATGTATATGTGTAGGTGTGTGTGTGTGCGTGCGTGTGTGTGTGTGTG
>WUAW01010987.1:13149-27371 GCA_017165845.1 Thaumetopoea pityocampa
AGATTACGTAATGATAGCTGTGGTTATCCGAACAATTTTTTGAGTTACTCGAGTTATCGTAGTTTTTTTTTATTTTCATAAACGTATTTTGAAAGATTAAGCTACCAAAAATAAGAGGCAGTGTCTTCCTAAAGAAGTAAGAATAAAACTGTGATTTTTAATTCAGTTGTAACGCTTGTATCTACATCTGTAATTTTGGTTTGTAAATACATAATTACAATACGCCTAAATTAAAAAGCACAACTGCGTAATGAAACTTCACATATTGTCCATACTTTCATCATTGGACTATTATTTACTATAGAGTTGACGGCGTTATAATATTGACTTTGTATACCCTGGTAACAACGAACTGGAAAGTGTGGTATAAGTCAAATTCCAACTAGATGAACTGATGACCTAATTAAGATCATGGGTAACCAATGGTAGCAGGCAACTCACAGCTGCTCGGTGTGGCGAACTTTGGATGAAACCTGTGTCCAACAGTAAACGTGTCTTGGCTGGTATGATGATGATTAAATTCATATACAGCGAAAACTAGCATTTAAAGACACAATTGGAAAGTACTCTGTTGTTGTTCTATACAACTGAGCTATTTATTGAAGTAATCTGCAATATCCGCCAATCAATATTAATTAATTGTACGCCACTGGAAAATATCCTATTATTATTCTATACAACACAAATAGATGCTAATTGAAATAATTTGCAACACTCACCGCACCTTTTCTGTGGCATCCACCAGTTTTGGTTACGTTTCATTCGTTTGTCATAAAATGTAGATCGTGCTTGTAAGTCGCACTTGCTTTTTATATTCCTTATCTGTGGCATTTGAAATTGAAATTAAAATGGAATTCAAAATAATAATAATAAACTTGCAAAATTCAGAGCATTTGAAACGTTTGTCAGCGTAATTATTATAGTACTGTATGATTAGTAAAACACAAAACCTGTGTGCTCTTTGACCAAATTAAAAAAAAAATCATAGTTCAAATTCTGTGTTGAGTATTGGGTCGAGACAACGTGATAAATTAATTTTATGTATGGCAACCCAACACAGTGAGCCATCGCCCTGCTAAACGGTGTCATGGCGGTTTGACTCGTTAAAGGTTTTTTTGCAATAATTTACTAGTTAATGTGCTTCTTAGCAATTTGACCTTTGATTTAAGTTCATAATATTTCGAGATACAGAATAGATAATAATGCGCGAATACAAAATTGTTGTGTTAGGCAGTGGAGGCGTGGGAAAGTCCGCTCTGACAGTGCAGTTCGTACAAGGCATCTTTGTCGAGAAATACGATCCCACCATCGAGGACAGCTATCGGAAACAGGTAGAAGTTGATGGCCAACAATGCATGCTCGAAATCTTAGATACGGCCGGTACGGAGCAGTTTACGGCAATGAGAGATCTATACATGAAGAATGGCCAGGGTTTTGTTTTAGTATACTCCATCACAGCACAATCGACATTCAACGATCTACAGGATCTCCGGGAGCAGATCTTGCGGGTAAAGGACAAAGATGATGTACCCATGGTGCTTGTAGGCAACAAGACTGATTTGGAGGCGGAACGCGTGGTAGGAAAAGAGCAGGGCAGCACATTGGCACGCCACTTCAACTGCTCCTTCATGGAGACTTCTGCGAAAGCCAAAATTCACGTGAACGACGTATTCTACGACCTAGTGCGACAGATCAACAAGAGGACCCCTCCCAGTAATGAGAAAGTAAAACGGAAATGTTTCATTCTGTAAGTCCACTGGAGTCTCTGACATTTAGGTATAAATATTTAATAATTCAAAAGACTTTTCATACCCAGATTTGGCTCTTGATACTTCCCAAAGTTATGTAGGTAGGATGTTGAGCATTGTTTGCTTGGTAATTATATCTGTGGCATTTTGAGAATGTGGATTTGTAGTCGTAATTGTGCCCAAGTGTGGTTATAAATTCCATGGAGTGTACCGGATTGCATCCATTTACCTATCCACATAGCCACTATTTCCCATTCTATAGTTTTATAGTTGTAATTTTCATTGTAATTCAACGATTCTGTGTGTTTCACTCAAAATGTTACAAATGCAATCTGTGGATGCTGTTAGGTTCAGAAGTTGTAAATGTTTATAAATTTCAGACTACTCAATCTAAAGATATATATAGTATTTGTTTATAGAGAGAGTATGAGAAAGTATGTTATAGATTATTCTGAGACAATACGAATTAGTACCACCATACAGTGCTGTAAGAAGATTTGTAGATTCCAAGTGTAAACTTCTCATCAACTCATAGTTAATTATGATTTTTAAAATATAGTAAAAGCAACTAAAATGTTTTTTGTTTTAATAATAATTATTAACAATATTAGGTACAGACACTTCACAAATTTAACAGGAAAATATTAATGCTATTTACTATAAAATTATCTTTCAAGGTTTCATCAATATTGAACATTATGCAGTTAAATTAGAAGCTTGAACAGTTATTGTGAATGTCTGCACCTTAAGTAGGTATAGTTTACCATTTAGTATTTAATATCTAATATTGAGGAAATTCTGGAACTTCTGAACAACTGCATGAGAGTTGTGCTGGCTCGACCTGGGTTGAAGAGCCAGCGGCCTGAACCAGTGTGAAATATTTAATATTAAGAATACATTAAATTTTTTCAGATATATTATTATCTTGTTATATAATTCAAATGTATCAATTGAAAAAGTGATAATGGGACACCATGTAGGACTCAAACTTTTAACTAAATAGAGCCTTAGGTGATTGCACCCATGACTGTAGTCTCCAATGTCAACTCAGTGGTACACAAGTAATAACTACCACTTTCCACCGCATCACTATAACATAAGAAATTGAAAACTTTAAAGATTATCGTTATTGTAAATGGAATAAAATTTTATGATTACAGGCTCATTTTAATATTAAAAAAACGTATGTTTTGCTGCTAGAACTTTGTTAAACATAATTATATAGGTGTTCGACTATTGTTACGGAATTAGATGTTTCCTCCATACTTTTTCTGTTATCTTGTAAGAATTACTGCACAAGGATATTGGATATGACTTTGATCTGAGTTGAATTATATTTTTTATATAAGGTGGAAATTTAGAACTTGTATATTTTATCTTTTCAATCATTAATGGACATGTACAATAATCTATTAATTTCTTTTTTTTGCATCAATAAAACCAATTTTAAATATTAAATGGGGTATATTTTGTTCCCCCCTGTTTCATCCCATGATTTAAACGGACCTTATACTATGATGAGTCACGTCCCAGACGCTTGAGGCCGCGCTCCGGTATCGCACCACCAATCAAATAAGAGTCAATTGGAGTGGTATTTTAATGGAATTTAATTAATTGAAACAACAATTTACCATCTACAATAGTTTTATTGACTAGACAAGTGTAAAAAAAGATACATAATATTGTGTCTACACTTAATAATACATTGTTACAAACTTGATAAACGATACCGTAGTGGCAGTGTACGTGGCGGGCGTATGTCGATATTCTAGTAACAAAAGAATTGACACAGTCCAGTAGTAATGAACACAATGGTGCTGATTCTATTGTAACATAGCTAAATTTAGTCTCTCCCTATATTTTTCTAATGTCAAACGCCAATATGAGATAGCAAACATTTGAAGCAAGTATCGACCTACATTTCAGTTAAACGGTTCAAAAAAAATGTTGCGTTTTTGCGTATCTTTAGTCCGTATGTTCCGAGATCGCATCTTTCTCATCTATTGATTTTGACATTTCTAAACGAAACTGACAGCACCAAAATTGTAGCTATGTCGTTTTGGCATTTAACATTAGAAAAAGGCAGGAAGGGATTAAATTAAGTTCTCTTACAATAGAATCAGCACCAATATGTCCAACTTAGTCTACGTATGAACTCGATAAGTTAGCGACCTAATATATGGTACAAAACAAGTGGTTGGATCGCGGTTGAGTCATTGTTACACCCCATTCAGTGTAACAGGGTCTAATATATAGATCTAGCACACAATGGAGTGTCGTACATAAGAAAATAAAATTTTAATTAAGTCGAAAATTGATAAATAATGCTTGCGGCAGTGCATCTACATACAATAGATTCCACTGCTAGTTGAGCGGCACCCGTTCGAAATAGATAATGAAATTGTGATGAACCATTTTACCGAGTCGTTGGAAGCGTGTGTCGCTCTTATCTACCGTGTTTGGGGCGGGCTCAAATGATGAATATGGACCCTCATTTCAACCAAAAAAACTATTAGTAATAAAAATGTGCGCATACATTTATCAGTGTCATATGCTTATTGATAAACTTGGTGGATTGCTCTTGATAAGCCTTAGCAACTATGTATTCCAGTTTAATGTGACACCTGTCTCGCCCCTTTTGATAAAGCGTGATGATCGAATACATTATATTTTATTCTTAATTGTCGTGTTACTCATTACAATATATAACACGGGTATGTAGATATCTACGTGATTTAACAGTCCATAGTCTAGTTATAGATTTTGCTCTGTTATTATTACATTTAAACTATACTAACAATTCATAGGTCGTCAGAGGCGGAAAACGTGCTTAAAAATATACACGTAAGTGTTTAGACGTGAATAAAGGACTCAACCAACTGGTAGCTTAGAGACGGGTTTTCTTTGATTCGCCTTTTCCGACTGTAAGTATACAGTATTAATTCAGCACATCAAGAAAAACCGTTCCTCACTCCTTCCGAGATAATAGTATCCTATATCCTATAGTCCCTTTCCTAAATTTCATATATCTTAGTGAAATACATCTTTCCTATCTCACCCTCCTTGCTTCCCATAGGAACGCAATGAGGAACTACCACTTTTGAACTTTATAAAATGGCGGCGTCGTGGTTCAAAACTCGGCACGTCTCGTTTCCCGCGGGGGTGAAAAGTGGGCCACGGATAGCCACTTTGCTACATTAAACGTTCGTAGCAAGTGGAAAGAAGTGGTCTGCCTTTTTTCGGTCTCTGTCATTCTTCGGTAGTATAGTGGTTAGTGCCCCCGCCGATCACACTGGAGACCAAGGTTCGATTTCCCACCGGAAAGCCAGGGAAAAGGCGTGACTGTATGTATGTCAAGAAGAACTTAAGTAGTCGGGCCAGCTGATATCCTGTAGTACGATATTACAACCTAATTCGCCTCTCGTGAGACTTAATTAAAATGATTACATCCAGTGTTAGTGATTAATATGCTTATTTTTTTTTTTTCAATTTGCATAAACATACGATAAATATCAAAGTGGGAAATCTTCGTAATTCAAGTTTTTATTTATAAACAACACACACACGTGTGCTAAATTTGAACAAAATTCAAACGGCGTAATTATTCCAATTATACGATGACGCAATCGGTCGTGCAGCTGTTAACGGCATTTTTGGTACGGAAACGGGAGATGTTTTAAATTGATGCGCGCAGAGGGCGATCGGGACCGCGCGGTGATTTCCGTCCGGGGGCGCGACGAGCCTATCGCGTGCACACGCGGGTGCAACCCAGCTGACTTGACCCGACGATCGAGTCTGGTAAAATTTTGGTGCATCTAACGCATTCACTGCCGGGCAAAGAAGTGCCCATACCAATATAACCGGACGAATTTGGCGAATTTACTAGGGTTTGGGAAACGGCTCATAAAAACCAAACTAATAATGTCATTTACATAAATAAACTTATTACACATCTTATAATGAAATTAGATCATTTATAACGTATTATAAATTTGAGTAAATTCAAATCTCGGGAACTAATTTTTTTTTTTGTTAAATTTAGTCGCTCGGATACGAGTGGGCGATATTTTTGCAACGGCACCGCTCCAGTCGGATCCGAGTGACAGGCAGTGAATGTGTTAAATAAATAAAAAACATTAAATTTCATAAAAGAATGTCTCCGGATCATCTTTCATCAACATCAATCCATGAAAGCCCACTACTTGCCATAGACCTCCTTAAAATAGGGGGTTTACCGGGCCATTATTACTCAAACATAAATACTCTCGCACCTATTTTTATAGGTCGTCAGTCTCCCTGGAAGGTAAGAAGCCAAGCAGCTTCTTCAGATCCATAGTCGCTACATTAGAACCAATATTTCAGTTGTTAATGTTGCGGCTGATATGGCATATTATTCACAATTTCTACTATTTCCCATTCCAACTGATTTACCAAACCAGTTTGATCGCTTCCACGTCAATAAATGCCTTTCAGATGCTTACGATAAAAATACCCTTTGCCTTTATATCCCGTCTTTTAATTGAAAAAAAAAACTCATTTTGTTGTGAATCGGTGACATTAAAAAAATACAATCAATGACCTGACTAATAGCTAATTACTTATTTTTGAGAGAATAAAAAAAGGCCTGACAGGCCTCAAATCCCACTAACAAGTTACCCAACGTTTGTACTAACGGAAATATGAATTAAACGCTAACTAGACGGAGATTCAACAGTAACTGCTTTTAGCGATCTCACAAATCACTGTGCACAGGAAACGTCGTCATCTATTGTATTTCAAATAACAATCTCTTATCAGCGCGCCCGTTTTAATTTGAATAACGCAAACGTAAACTGTTTTAACTTGTCCTGCGTACGTATAATAAACGTTGAAATAGGGAAAACCGCATAGCGAATGAGCCCATAATTTAAAAACTACCTTCACATAATTGACATTAAAACCATTTTCCTTCATAAAAAGGTCTACGACAAGGTACATCACGTGCTTGTTTATATTACTAAATTGTATCAAAACTGTTTACTAAAAATAAACGCGACCGTTTCGTTTGCATTTTACGCACCCATAAAGCGCGTCTTGCTGTAGCATTGATTTTACGTGTCTATGAGGCACTATACCAACGGAGAAACAAGCAGTTTTAGTCAATAGGCGTTTCATCCGAAGATCTGCTTGCTTCCCACGTCTAGCATCGAGTCTAGTAAAATTTACTCTTATCATCTCTAGCATATGTGTGAAACCAATGAAGAGCCTCAATACTATAAGGACACTCATCTATATGGCGATAATGTCACATCTTTTGCTTTCAGGGCCCGCCTTCTGACACAATCTAATTTACAGCATCTTCGAGAGTGAGCCAGTCGGCTCAATACTCTCGATATCTCGCAGGCTTCTTAGGACAGCGATGACCTAAAATACGACGTAAGGCACCTCTAAGTTCTTGACGCCTATTTGTGGGCGCCAAACCCAAGACCCTGAGTCTTCACCCAGGGTGAATAAAAACTTTGTACAGTTAACTTTATACAGTTCATTACTTATATTATTATTGAGCGATTTCCATCCCCGCACATATGTCAATGTAAAATCAAAATGATAGCTAAATTTAAATCAGTCTCGATTAAACAATAAGTTTCTACATCACACCAACAGGTTCAAATGGAGAACCTGTGGTCTTGTTTAAATTGTTTGATTTAACGTGGACGTGTTTTAAACTAGTATCTTTAAGTCATTGACCTAATCGTGCTATAAAATATGAATGACGTCAGAATATAACACTTGAAATTTAATTTGTTTAGAGGGTTTTATAGTATGACTCGTGTAGCGCCTACTAAAATGATGGGTAAGTCTCATAAGTCATACCATGACTAATGAGACTCACCCATCATTATATGAATAATAAAAACATGTCGATTTGTTTCAATGCCATACAAAAAAGGTTACGTAGTTTGTAATTGACACCCGTATTGGAACGATTTACTATTTTTTATCGTCAACTGCCAATTTTCTACACACATCGTTAACATGTATTCTCACCGTTAAAACATCTCGCAGACCAGATTATAACTGAGCCATCACAAAAAAAAAATCACTTCCACCATGTTTCCGGTCTTTGAACTGAGTGGTGTGAGTAATCAGCCAAGACGCAGTGACTCACGCGGTATTATCAAACAAATCGTTTTAAAATGAACTAAATGACAAATTTACTTTTTCTAATTACTGGTGAGTAGTTCGCGGTCATTACTGTAAGAATCGCGAGAATGAGATGAGTAAGCGTCGAGAATTGCTAAGATGAAATTACCCGTCATGAATTTTCTCGTAAAACAAATTGCATGTCTCTATAATATTTACGATCAATTAACAATCACAATCTCATCCATTAATCTAATGAGATTTAAACAACTTAAATATTCGGTAACCTCGCTCACGGTTACGAAGCTTCTCTCGAAACTTGATTATCTAGAATGAAATATTCATTTGTTAACTGTCATTTTCAAACCTCCTAAATGTAAGCACAATTTTATAGATAAGTACGGCTCGTATCGCACACTAATATGTTTGCATACAATACTTTTACTATCATCATTCGTTATCGCCCTATGCTCCAGTACCGAAAAGTGTGGTGCCACATAGTTGGAGACACGTCCATCACGAGTATTTTTATCGCCGAAAAAATTGTGGGACAGACCGTACCGAGCAAATGAACACAAAATCAATACTTTCATGTAGTTATGATATATTTAATAAACACTTAAATGTACAACTACATTCAATTAGGTCGATTAAAACTGGTTAACTACCACGCACTGTGTGGGTGTAAACTGTTAACATGATAGTTAAAAATATTTTGTAAGCACACAAATTATTCCAGTGAATTCTCGATCGTTAACCCTTGGTAGGGGGTATTATAATTGACCCGATAACCTTTCGTAACTATATCAAGTATATTAACTACATGCTGTATTAAATTTCGCAACAGACAGATGACTTATATTGTATTGTAAATTATTGTTATTATATCAGATGTTTTAATAAGATATACATGAATATATCGCTCATCCAATAGAATAATGACGTAATTGCAAAAAAGTTAAAATTTTATTTTGTGTTTAATTTGGATGATTTGTTGTTCAATATTGATTTTTTCGAAAATGCTCTTTATTATTAATAATAATTTATACATAAATTATGAAAAATCATGATAATTGATATGATTTACAATATGGGTACAATCCAATTTTAAACTGAAACGCTTCTTCTGATAAATTGCAAAATGTTATTACGTTATCATTCTATTGGATGAGCGATATGTTTTCCTTATCTGATATTTTTTGCTAAATTTACCACGGGTTAACGATCGCGAATTGGTTGAAATAGTTTGTTTACATAAATTTTCGACTATTTTCCCTTTTTTTGGGGATATCATGCTTAAAGTATATACTGGCAACGGGGAAAGCAAGTGGGTTCTGCCAGACTGGCTAAAACCCCGGTTTTTGTGTAGTGGGTGTCGATAACACGCGAACATATCGCGACACTAACGTTTATCCGTATTTGCCTTGCTTCTCCACGAAAACTTCTCATAAAGGTGTAGCAAACACTTTTCACGCCTTACAGTCTCGAGGTGCGAGTTTTCTGCGCAAGCGACAGTAAACCACGCTCCTGTCACTGTCTGTCGTGGTGGCATAAGATCGGCGGCCGCACGCCTACTATCTCCGACTATTCTGCAGAGGTGCAGACCAGCAATCGGGTAAATCAGGGTTTCTCAAACTTTTGGCTCCACGAACCCCTGTTAAAGTTTCCAGATGACAGCGAACCCCCTTAACTAATTAAATCGAGTGCGAGCGACGAATTCAGTCGCGCTCGCGCCACTATGTGTACCGTATGTTCATGCCGGTCATCAAGCCACCATTAAGTAAATCTTGTCGCGAACCCCCTACCGTCGAATGGCGAACCCCTAGGGGTTCGCGTACCCCACTTTGAGAAATCCTGGGGTAAATTATAGAATGAGCTCTTATTGGCTATTTCCCCTAATTCAACGTTCAAGAAATATGTGTTTTTTTTAAGTTGGCAACACGTCAGTGGCTGGTATCCTCGACGTCTACGGACGATAGTTATTACTAACTGATATTTGATTTGTAAGACGCTAATCTGTCCTTCGATAAATTAATCGCTCGTCTCACTCGCGCACCTGCGTCGGTTGAATAGGTGTTATATCCCAATAGAGTTCCATTACTATATTAATAATTGTTAACCTAATAACCTTGTTTATTATCGTTTCTATACACGCTTACTGCGATTACCCGAAATTAAACAATTTCCACACATTTCTAGTTCAACTCTTAATTAATTATAACACAAATTAATTAAGCCATAGACTCCCTGAGGTCATGTCTCAAAGACAACTATATCAACGCGTCGCTTACCGCCTGCTCTTGGTCGGAGCATCAGGTAGCCAAATTACCTTCCTCGATCCTTCAGGAGCGAATCATAGCTAAGACTGCCACGGATATATAAGTTACATATGCATCCCCATTTCCGTGAATCGGGTCTTCTGAATAAGTCTACTCAAGGTCGAGCTGCCGTGTGTAGTTGCCACTTAAGTTTTGGGGGTATCTTGCGATCACACAACATTACAGAGCCCGGACGTTGCGATCCACACTGTCTGACGCGTATATCATGGATGCAAGGTATCTGTTATTATCAGTTTTTACCGCCTTATTTGGATGGTGAAGAGATCTCCGCGCGAAGCATAGGGCAATTACTCGATCTTTACCACATTTAATCTTAGAAATCCGTTTTTAGGCGTCATTCTCATGTTGCTCCCTTTTCTAATTAATGATTGTTAAGTCTTGATGACTTGTAAACATCAGCAGTCATGGAGACTAGTCTTGTATACTTGCTGTGACTACCTCGAACACTACTTTGAACAGAAACTCTCAGCTTCGACTTTGGTGAACACCGACAGCCGTGAGGGAGGGTTTGGTGTCAACAGCAGCGGTCCTAACTATAGAAACGGAGTCACGGTATATACCTGATAGTGTCAACACAAAGCTTGGGGATACACTCGGATCGACGATGATCTTTATGAAGAGGCATAAAGTCGAAGACCTTCAGTAAATCTAAAAAGACACAACCTTAATCAGTGTTTTAAAGCGATTAATAGGTCTAAGGTTAATACGAGAACTGAAGCCATATTGTCACTCCAAAACGGTGGCCTCAAAACGAGCCTAGTATCGATTATGAGCACGAAGAGCTTCATGGTATGGCACTTGATATAGATACCATGGCAGCTGCCAGAGTCCTGCACGATACATTTGACACTGTATCAACAGAATTAATACGCACCCATCACTTTCCGTACCTCAATTTTTCATTTCATTTTCATGGTGCTATGAGTGTATCAAGTCCTAAATTTAAAGGCGGCTTGGGTGGCTGTTTGGGTGCTCTTATTTAAGAGCTCGTCGATGTAACCTTCGGGCTCTTTGACACGGTGATATTTAGAAATGTGTAATGTAGCTCTTCCGGAGATAAGTCAGCCTTTAAGCAAGCTTTTGCTCGTTCGTTGATCAGCAGGGTGCAACGCTGACAGGAGATTGGCTTGGACCTCGTGATGGTAGGAAGACCATTACCCCATATTGGACATTCGACAAAATAATCTACTTGGTTACGTCTGCCTCGATAAATCATCAGCGTAATGGAAAGGTTTTATGATAAGACCTGAAGAATCAAGGCAGGTTGCCAAATAGCAACCACTGTTCATTTAAATGTACACAATTATTACTCTTAACTGAGCAAGACAGGCATCGGCACACTACGACCATATAGGATCTTTTACACTGCCCCAGTTATTCTTGTCCTTATAACCTGAATTAGGCTGCATATTGCCTTAATGGTGGAGAACCGATACTATCCTCTTCTGGAGAATGCCAGCCCTAGAAGTTCCATTCATCCACCGGGCAATGCATCACAACAATGCAGCAAGGACACCACAGTTTCCACTTGTCCGTGTGGTTATGCTGTAATGTTGCACAGATTCATCAGACATTAATTTGTGGCTGATCCGTATGTCTATGTAATCCTTAGCATTATCCACCACCCTCAGTCCATATTCGTCCCCACTACAGGGGCACGGACCTCCCCTGATAATGGCTAGGATTAGACCTAGTCTACTACACTGACCTAGTGCGGATTGGTAGACTACACACCCATGCGGGCATGTAGATTTCTTCAAGAAGTTTTCCTTCTCTGTTGAATGCAATGGTGTCTACAATGTAGACCGGTCATACGCGAATTGGAAATAACTCAGTGGTACGGGAGCAGGATCGAACTCACGACCTGTTGATCGCAAGCCGTGTCTGGCACCACTACACCGCCAATTTATTTAAGGGAATCTTACAAATCCACGATAGAAAGTAACATAATAGTAACATAAAGTAACATAGTAATTATGGTAATAGTAACATAATAATCTTATAATATTTAATAACGTTTGAAAATATTTGTACGCCACTGCATGTGGCATAACATAGCGAACTTTAAAACAAAATCCATCTTGTTCTTACTGCCTATGTTAAACAAATAATAAATGAATGAAATGAAAGAAGGTCGCACAATTCAACTCTTCAAATCACTATCTCATAGCTCGCGAATGCTTGCACCTATTGTATAATATTATCTTTATAGGAAGTTGAATGATAAACAGGTAATACCCACTTCGGACTAGGTATTATTATCTTTGAAATATGTGTCTGGATGATTTCATTATCATCATCATAGGCCTCCTCCAATAATCGTCATACCGAGCGGCTATGAGCCGCCTGCATCCATCGATTGCCGGCCACCTTCACCGGGTCATCGGTCCACCTAGTCGAGGGTTCTAACCGCACTACGTTTACCGGTTCGGGGTCCTCAGTCCAGAACTAAAACCCTAATTACTCGGAATTTCCCTGCAAGATATGATCCGTAATGAGATAATCTGTAGGAGAACTACAGTCGCCGATTGATTCAACGGATTGATTGCAAAGCTGAAGTGGCAGTGAGCTCGCAGAACCGATGGACGTATGGACTCTACATTAATGTATTCTAATTCACTATCATAAGATGCCCCCATTGGTAAGCTCCATGTACTCATTNACCTCCTCCAATGATCGCCACACCGAGCGGCTATGGGCCGCCTGCATCCACCGATTGCCCGCGACCTTCACCGGGTCATCGGTCCACCTAGTCGAGGGTTCTAACCGCACTACGTTTTCCGGTTCGGGGTCGTCAGTCCAGAAGTAAACCCCCCAATTACTCGGAATTTCCCTGCGAGATATGATCCGTAATGAGATAATCTGTAGGAGAACTAGAGTCGCCGATATGATTCAACGGATTGATTGCAAAGCTGAAGTGGCAGTGAGCTCGCAGAACCGATGGACGTTTGGACTCTACATTAATGTATTCTAATTCACTATCATAAGATGCCCCCATTGGTAAGCTCCATGTACTCATTATGTAAGTATAAACTAAGTATTTTTATGTTAAATTATACGTTATATATGAAAGCAATGTTAGTCGGCTACTTATGAAGATAACTTCATTGTCGTTCATCTTCATAAAGCAAGAGCGACGCCCAGATTATAAAATTAATACGGGTGACAGTTAAAATAGTTCCCACTTTACTCCTTAAATACAAAGTACACAAACTTAAAACAATCATTTCTATTACTAAAAACTAAAACTATCACGTGACTAGATTTTAATATCCACCACCGTCGCAGTCTCGTAAAAAACCGTAAAATCCAAAGTTTCAAAATTCAAATTACAAATTTCCAAATTACAGTTTCTAGATTAAACCATTTATCCAATGTAGGAGCATGGCTGTTTATAAATAAATACACGAACGCTTCATTTGCCAAATCGATTAATCCCATGAAACAAACTTGAGAAAAATGATAAAATAGTATAAATTATTTATTATAGAATGGCTAAAAAACTATCACTGAGTGGTGTAATACTTATTATTTATTAAGGAAACTAGTTTTGAAAAAAAATAAGAGGAGACCTTTGGGAAAGTTGTCATTAAAATTCAGAAGGTGGAGTCAATCGAACTGGCAAGTGAAGCATTCATATGGTACTCAATTTATCATTCTGTTGTAAGTACACCATTGAAGAATGAACGAGCGAATGCATTGAGTAATAGCTCGCGTTCAGTTCAAGTATTTTCCTATTGTTCATCCTATTTGGAGGAGTCGTAGCTGTCGTTGAACGGCGGAAGGCTGTGAGTAAGCGTGCTGTCCAGCTTTCTGGCTTCGTGTTCTAAAGTGTAGGAGTCCAGCGCCGGGTCCTGAGAAAAAGGTTAGAATGAAAGAAAGTTATATACATATATACATACATACATACACTCACGCCGGCATCCCATAAGGATGGCAGTGACCACAGTTTGCCACATACTACGATCCTGACACACCTCTCTCGCCTCATCCACATCCTTACATCTTGTCA
>WUAW01010987.1:43665-55339 GCA_017165845.1 Thaumetopoea pityocampa
TGACTCTCGACGGATTTGGTTTCAGAAGCTCTTAATTAGTCGATCTGAGTAGTTTGTTTTTAAATATCTTTAATTTTTGAAAATTTGANCCTTAAAGGTACTTTTCCGACTTAAATACTGCGGCATGTTTCATCAAAATTGGTTCGGTAGAATTGAAGATACAGCTTGATCACCGTTTTAGTAGCCGCCGTTAAGGTACGAGAGGTCAAGTAAAGTGGTTCATAGGCTTTTTACCATGACCGCACGTACCTTAATGGCGGCTACTAAAACATGGATCAANCTTTATAATAGTATAGATAGATACATTTCTATCTGGTGTAAGAAAAATGTGCCTTGGTTTCTATTCGTCACAGAACTACGGGAGTCAGTGTATTCAAAGTGCTTTACTAGTTTAATCAAAAAATGCAATAAAATCATTTTCGGAATAAATGTCCCTTACTGGTGGTAATTCTGCTGTAACCGAACATAACTAAATTTAGACTCTCCCTGTCTTTTTCTAATACCAAACGCAAAAACAAGATAGCTACAATTTTGGCCCCGTCAGTTTCGTTTAGACACGTCAAAATTAACAAATTTAGACGTAATCTCGGAATATGCCGACTAAAGGTACGCAAACACGCAACATTTATCTGTTGTACCTTTTAACAGAAATATAGGTCGGTACTCGCTAAAAATGTTTGCTATCTCATTTTGGCGTTTGACATTAGAAAAAGATAGGAAGAGTCTAAATTTAGTTAGGTTGTGTTACAACAGAATTACTAGCACTGTGTTCTAAAATTGCGCAGCCGTCTATCTACCAGTGCGTTAAGCTGAGCCTCCTTCTGTCCATAGGCGGCTTGCAGCTTCGCCTTCTCCTCCTGGGCCGCGCGCAGGTTACTGGTCACGGACTGTAGTTTACCCTCGCCCTTCCCTTGCTGAGCGCTCGCGTCTTTGAGCTGTTTCTTCAAAACGTTCACTTGGGACTTCAAATCATCCTGAAGTCACAGTAAACACATATCAATATAATATGAATGCACGGTTACAACCAAATCAGCTCGGAGACGTTTTAGCGTTCGCAGTAATGTATGGTCAGCAGATAAATAAATAAATAAATACTTTTTTACAAGTAGGTACTTAGTATTATACATATTAAATGTAATTAATACGTATAAATAACTTCTAACGGTACTTATAAGCGACTGATGCGAGGCATGCGGTAGTTAGTGCAAATCGGTTTAATCTGGTTTTAGTCACTGTGTGTACAAACACTAATAATAATGCATAAACGTCTCCAAGGTAACTTATCTGTACATATTATGTGGACCTAAATAGATTATACATAGTGTATCCAAACTAAACTCTCTCGAGGACTCTCTCAAGGTAAAAACTTAAATGAAAATAAGATAACCTCAAAACCTTCAAGGAATGGAGTAATTAAATACAGTTTTAAGATACCACATGGTTCATTCAGCATAGAACATAACTACGTCATCTATTCAATCATACTTTATATAGTGAAATGGTAAAACCCTCCAAATAATTTAAACATAAGGAAATTAGATAAAAGGAAATAAAAAAATATATACTATACTAGTTTTTGCCCGTGGCTCCGCCCGCGTGAATGCCGGTTCTCCGCTACAAGAGAAATCCCGACACAATCATCAGATTTATGTAAAAATCCTTAGAACCAATTTTGCTTCACCTCTGGTGCCTTAACGGCGGCTACTAAAACAGGGATCAAGCTGTATCGGTCCATTAAATTTGAATCTACTGGACCGATTTTGATGAAACATGCCAAATTAATTAAGTCGGAATGGTATCTTTAAGACTGTAATAGTTTAATCAAAATATACTCCCTAATCGCGTGAAACCCGAACAAACAAACAATCAAACAAACATCGACGGATTCGTTTTCAGAAGCCCTGAATTAGTCAATCTGAGTAGTTTGTTTTTAAATATCATTGATTTTTGAAAATTTGACCTTTAACAATTTTATAATAGTATATACATTAATGTTCTGTTCATTCTCTACAAACTCGCGGTAATAGGTCGTTGTCACACCGGTAAAGCACAATGATCATGATCACCAGCCTATGAAAGTCCACAGCTGGGCATAGGCCGCCTTCTAAAAAAATGGGAGGGATTTCCCCCAATCTCTACGCTTGGCAAGCACCTTGGAGATCATACTGAATTTTGATTGAATAACAGTATAACGTTGCCGCGGGTTATTCTAGTGCAACTCTCAGCTGGTTCTCGCAGCAACCACAGGAAGAGATCAAGACACAAAAAAGCGTAACACTCCTAAACAGGTTCTAATTTATGAAATCTAAGTAAGATAAAAAAAAATCTAAATGAAAAATTAAACGCTAGTAAAGTTAACTGTACCAACCCGCACTAGGCCAGCGCGGTAGACTACGGCCTAATCCCCCTCCCGATCAGGGGAGGTCCGTGCCCATGTAGTGGGGGCGAATATGGACTGGGAATGATGATGATGATGAAAGTTAACTGTAACTCCAAAATCGTGGTCATAGGCTGCCCCTTCGATAAGGTAGAACGGTGTACGAGCGATGGACTATGCCTGAGAACGATGTACCTAAACATCGCATCGCCAGCGAACTGTTTAAACAACTTGGAATGTATTTATAAATTTTGTGACAAAATGTAATCGTAACTGATATTATAAATGCGAATGTGAGTTTATCTGTTACACTTTCACGCTACTACTCGACCGAACATCATGAAATTCTGTGCACACATTGTCGGGGGTCCAGAGACGGACACAGGGTTCCTTGTATCCCGAAAAATAAACACGAGCGAAGCCGCGGGTAAAAGGTAGTGTGGTATAAAAACTAGACCAACCGATTGTCTTAGTAATTCTGAACACTGCGCATAAACAACCAGGTAGTAGAAGGCACTAGTGAACTGACGTTTCAACTAAGTGACATAGATTGATCTCTACTAATATTTATTATCACTATCAAACAAGATTCATCTATACAAACCAACATTTAATATTAACATGTAATATCATCGATACGTGAGTCTTTAAGTGCTTTATATCGTCATAAATAAGGAAATCTCGTGAGGAAACCTGCATGACCGCGTGTGTGTGTAAAGTCTACCAACCCGCACTAGACCAGTGTGGTAGATTACGGCCTAATTCCCCTCCTGATCAGGGGAGATCTGTGAGCCTGTAATGAGGAAGAATATGGACTGGAGATGATGACGATACTAAAATATTAATATAATGTAAAAAGTATATCCGTATTGGTCAGGGAGTACTTAGTCTTTTAGCCTGTCCGGCAAATAGACTTAAGTACACGGGTAAGCGACCCCNACTGAGTGACATAGGTTGATCTCTACTAATAATTATTATCACTATCAAACAAGATTTATCTATACAATACAACATTTAATATTAACATGTAATATCATCGATACGTGAGTTTTTAAGTGCTTTATATCGTCATAAGGAAATCTCGTGAGAAAACCTGCATGACCGCGTGTGTGTGTAAAGTCTACCAACCCGCTGGTCTAGTACCAGCGTGGTAGATTACGGCCTAATTCCCCTCCTGATCAGGGGAGATCTGTGAGCCTGTAATGAGGAAGAATATGGNCCGTATAATATATTGATTGGTGATATAATTTCAGCGGGCTTTTTTTTAAAGACACCTCCCGTATTACGATTAATTCCTGTGTCGCGGGGACTTTACAAACATTCAAATAACGGGAACACAGAACACCCAGACTCGGAACAACAATTTGTGGTTTACACAAAGTTGTTGTCCCGTGTGGTGATCGAACCCGCAACACTCGACAGCGCAGTGGACGCTTTAACCACTGCGCCATCCGTGAAGTCTGTGCAGTGCAGTCATCAGTCAACATCACATAATATTCGTTCAGGTGTACCTTTTCGCGTTCAATCTGACACACTTCGTGCATCAAGTTGCGGACGCCCTTCTTGATCAGTTCGGGATCCACGTCTATTATCTCGTTGCGGTCCTCCGAGTGGTCGCGGCCTGTTTAGAAAAAGCTTCACATATGTAGTTCCACCACTATGTGCAATTAACCAAGAGAAAAGCTCGTCGGCATGATAATAAAGTCGCTCTAACTGTGGATACTGTGAGAACCAGCTGAGAGGTGTACCAGGTAGATGGGCAGCCGCGTTACGCTTTTCTTCAATCAAAATCTACTCCTGTCAATCTTCAAGACGCCTGTCAAGCGTGGAGATTGACAAATCCCACCTTTTTAAGGATGAGAACTATATCCAGCGGTGAACTTCTGCGGGCTGACCATGATGAAAGCTCCGCCAAAAAAAATTACCATAAACATTTGTAATAAAGTATTGGCAGTAACCCCGGTGAAGCATCACTTGGGTTAAAGTTTTATTTTAACGTTTTATATTAGTTTATTGTGATGTTTAATATATAAATTTGGTGTTTTGTGTTTTTTAGTCGTCAATAATCGTGAACAATATTGAAGCATTGGAAAAAAAAAAAACTGTTACTAACATAGCAAAGTGATCGTATATTTCAATGCAATAGACCTGCGGATATTTGCGTGTTCAAAGTGGTATTCTTCGGATTGACTTCAAAACTCCCAAGAAGCAATAAAATGTAACACACCGATAATTTATTGTTAACTGGAAAAAATATTACATAATTATTATATACGCTCAACAATGGCAGAAATGACGCGGATTCGCAGTCGATTGCCACTGTGAAAAATAGAAGAACATGTTTTGTAGAAGCATCTAGAACACGTCGCTGACCTCTGTGAGGGCTGTATCGCCTGGCGGGGCTGGCGAGGCGCCGCCTGGCCGCCGCGTGCACGGTGCCGTCCGGCTGCACGCCGCACACGCGCCGCAGTGCGTGTGCTATTGAGGACAGCTTTGCCTCCGCCTCGCGTTTGCCGCTCTCGCATTGGGACAGAGAGGCTTCCAAGGCGCGACAACGCCCTTCACTGCCGCCCAGACGAGCCTACACACAACCAACTCTACTCATCAACATGCCCTCGCGCGATCAACCCGCCGTCATGAATCACGGCTGCACTATGAATACCCACGTATACCTATTATCAGGTTCGTGATTTTTTAATATTTTTTTATACCACCTAGTGGCAAGCTGGCTTACGGTCCGCCTGATGATAAGCAGTTACCGCAGCCTGCAACGTCAGGAATACCACATGCGTGTTGCCAACACTTTAGAAATCTACATAATCCTTACTTAAAGAACCCCATAGTGTAGTCCTTCAGGAAAACGGGAGCTCATTCCATAATCGGAGCGTTCGCGGAAGGAAATTTCTCTGAAACCACGTTGTACGCGACCACTGAGGTTCCAATGTGTGAGGATGAACTCCCTGCCGATGGTGAGCGGTGCGATGGTAGAAAGTGCCTGTGGGCATCATGTCGAACAACTCCTCGGGACATAACCCATTGTACATTTTTTATTTTTAGTTATTCAATGACTTAACGATTTTTTCTTTAATCGTTTCTTTGGGGTCGTGGCGCATTTCGTAATTAATGTACGTCAGTTCACGTTCGCATACGGCATTATGGCGTGTGAAAATTAATGAATCCAATCACATTATTTATAATCATAACGAAGATACATTAAAAATTCTTTTAAATGCGTAACATTAATATCAATACTAAATACGTGTTAAATTTTCTATAGTATTAGAATTAAAAAAAAAACATTAGCAAGTAAATTACCGCAGTTTCTAAGACTAAAGTAGATGTAGTAATTTTTTGAGAGAACTAATAACAACTCAGTTAGTGAAATAGAATTGGAGACCTGAGGAAATTTATGAGGTATCTGCGTAATCGGGCGTAACCTCTATACTGATGATAATTTTTATCTAAATATTATTATATGAATCGTCCAGAATCAAAGTCGTCTAGAATCAAAGGCGGCTATCTCGTTTTGAGCAATTTTTGAGTAACTATAAAAGAAAAGGTTATTAAAAATTTATTTTCATTATACTGACATCTTTGATACTAAATCAAGATTTAGCGTAGATTTTCCAATGAATATGACCAATATCAATTTAAACAAACAGTTATACTATTAAAAACATTGAATTTTTTCATTGTCAGCTAAAAATTGCCAAAAGTGAGATAGCCGCCTCTGATTCTATACGACTCATATTATCCTACGATCCACATATCATATTCTAATTATACTACAACCCTAGATCAAAGTACCATCATTACAATTCTATATCTTTTTTAGATTCCTTTTTTAAATGGACACATTTAAAATGATAATGGGAAGTCTATATACATTTATTTATTTAAACGCGATAGAATACTCTTTATCGCATTCTAATAAACAGCATTTATTAGATAAAGTTCCAAACATATATTGTACTAGCTTTTGCCCGCGTGAATGAACATGGGAAATCCCGACACAATCATAAATTTATATATAAAAAACCATTATCCACTTCTACTTGATCTCTCGTACCTTTGCGGCGACTACTAAAACAGGAATCAAGCTGTATCTTCAATTCTACTGCACCGATTTCGATGAAACATGATGCATTAATTAAGCCGGAATAGTACCTTTAAGACTGTAACAGTTTAATCAAAATCTACCCGCTGGTTTTTGGGCGAAGCCCGAACAAACAAACAAACAGCGACGAATTCGGTTTCAAAAGTCCTTAATTAGTCGATCTGAGTAGTTGTTATTAAATAACTTAGATTTTTGAAAATTTGACATTTAACAATTTTATAATAGTATAGATAGATACTAGGCGTCTTATAGCAAGCTTCTATTTTAGGTAACGAATTCAAACTAGGTGCCTAATGTAATCTCCGACATCTATTTCCAATGCTACACAATATTGAAGAGGCCAAATTGGATAATTTTATTAGTAATTTCAATATCGTGGTTCTTCACCCGACAAGTCTCGTTTCCCGCGAGGGCGAAAAGTGGGCCACGGATAGCCACCTTACTCGTAGTAAGTGGCAAGAAGTGGTATCTGCCTACCCCAATTCTACGGTAGTATAGTGGTCAGTATCCCCGTCTGTCAGGCGGGAGACCGGGGTTCGATTCCCCGCCGGAGAACCAGGGAAAAAGGCGTGAGTGTGTGTGTGTATGTATGTATGTATGTAATTTCAATGTAAGGTTGAGTTCTCTTTCTCACCTTGAGCTCTTGTATCTGTTGAGTGGCGTCTGCGAGGCACACCTCCAAGTTATGTTTTAACTCTTCGAGGCGACGCTCCTTTGAACGACAATCTTCTAGACGTAGAACCAGCTCCTACAGGAAAGTATATAAAAAAGTATTTTTATATAAGTTTTAGGGAATAGCTTAGCACTCTGTCCTAAAACAGTTCCTAATTTTGTGATGTTCCGAGTTGAGTTGTTGAGAGATGAGGCATCAAGTGATAAATGTCGCAAATATGGCAGACAAAAAATAACTTTTTCTCAAAATTATTCTCCTTATTCTCTATTAATATTTATTGCAAGTTTTATAAGTGTCATTATAATCATCATTTCGTGATTATGATAACAGTGATCATGATGATGATGATTATGCCATCATCAACTTATTTATTGGTTACCCATTTTTCGAAACTCCCTTCAGAAAGAGAGGGGTTAGGCTATAATCCATAGTGAGTGATCATTAATTACTAATACGCATTTGATTTCGAAAATCAGAGGTCCATGAGTTGGATTCGGGCTTGACTTCTGAGAGTTGTCAGTGCGTGGTCATAATAGAAGGCTGAATGATTTATAACTGTACTTATAACAGTTACTAATTCTGAATTAATTTCGAAAATATACATATTGTTTTCCGTCAAATTACTATATAGGTATTGACGATATATTTATTAACCCCCGACAAAAAAAAATACTACCTAACAGGGACAACAAATAAACGCGGTCGTGGTCGCGTCACCTGGTCCCTGGCGCGGCAGGCCTCCTCCAGCTCGGCGGCGCGCTGGCGGCACGCGGTCAGGTCGGCGCGCGCCGCCGCCAGCATGGCCTCCAGCTCGGCGCCGTGCCGCCGCGCTGCGGCGCCGTCGTTGGCGCTCCGCTCGCGCTCCTCGCTTTCGTTCTGCAGCCTAATATTACCGAATATGCACTAAGTACCATGCTCATCACCATCATATTAGCCCACTAATGATCGCAGCACCACGCGGCCACGAGCCGCCTGCATCCATCGATTGCCCACGACCTTGGTAGTGACCCGCATGACACTCCGGTTCGGGGTGGCCACGCCAGTACTTTAAAACCCCAACGTCCATCGGTGTATCGCCGGGCAACACTAAAAATATTGTTCTATATTGCAACGAATGTTGGCAACACCATTGCAACCACATACTGCTGCGTAAATACATAGATACAGTCACGCCTTTTTCAATGGTTTTCTGGCTGGGAATCAAACGCTGGTCTCTTGTGTGACAGGCAGATATATATATTGACCACTATACTACCGAAGAATAGGAGTAGGCAGAGACCATTTCTTTCCACTTGCTACAAACATTTGATATAGCAAAGTGGTTTTCCGTAGCTCACTTTTCGCCCCCGCGGAAAATGACACATGTCGGGTGGCGAACCACGACGCCATCATTTTTATGAGGTTTAAAAGTGTTAAAGTCCCTCATTGCGTTTTAACTAGATTAGTGGCGAGGAAAGGAAAAAGGGTGAGGTTTATTGAACAAGGAATACGGAATTTGGGAAAAGGACTATAGGATATAAGATATTACCATCTCGGAAGGAGTTAGGAAGAAAGTAGTAGCTCGGGGGGCCGGGGTCGCTTACCCGTACACTTAAACCTATTTTCGGGACAGGTTAAAAGACTGAATACTCCCTGACCTTAACATAAGGCCCGTTAACACACCTCGCTTGCAGCTCTTTGATGTCGTGGTGCGCTTGCTCCAGCGCGGCGCGCTCGCGCTTCAACTGGTTGTCCGCGGCTTTGAGTTCGCGTGTCACGTGTTCGCCGCCAGTCTCGCTCTCTTTGAGCATCGTTTGTACGCGGGACAGCTCCAATTCTAAGGACGTGCGGTTCTCTTCTAGACCTAATAAAATAACCAAAAGTCAATATCCGTTTTCATCAGCTTTGGTCTGCAGATACGTCTCTCCCGTGGTCCACCACAGAGACAATCTTACGATATCCGCATTTCACAATATTTCATTTACAGTTAAAATGGTTCATAGACTTTTTATATAAATCTATGATTGTGTCGGGATTTCTCATGTTGCGGAAAAGCGACATGCACGCGAGCGGAGCCGCAGGCAAAAAATTTAGTGTTGTGCTGTATTAATCATCAATAATCGTTAACAATATTGAAACATTGGAAGAAAACTATGACTAAATTAGCAAAGTAACCGGATTTTTTCATGGCAATAGACCTGAGGAATTTTGCCTGATCATTCGATGATCATGGTATTCATAAGATTGACTTCAAAACGCCCAAGAAGCAATAAAATGTGACACACCGATATTTTATTAATTTGAAAAATATTATATAACATCAAAAATGGTGCGAATTCGCAGCCGATTGCCACTGTGAAAAAAAGAAGAAAAGATATTAAAGGATCGCATAGCCACGCGCGCGTGATACTCCCGATGTTGCAGGGGTCCACAGGCTGCGGTAACCGCTTACCGTCAGGCGGGCCGTGAGACTGTTTGCCAACATCTTGGTATAAAAAGAAGTATGTGGCGAGTGCACCCGGCGCGTACCCGCTATCTTGTGGTAGGCCTCGTCGCGGGCGCGCGCGGCCTCCCGCCGCTCGTGCTCGGCGCGCTTCACGTGGTCGCGGAGCTCGCGACAGCTGCTGTTGTACTTATCGCGTTCGGCCGCGCAGTTCGTCAGCTGCCGGCGAACATCCGTCAGCTCCTTGCGAAGACTATCCGACTCGTTCTCCACTGTGAAAGAAACATCGACACCTCCGTACAATAACATTATAACTCACTTTTATTATCACAATATGCCATCTCTTCCAGACAACCTTTAGATCATTGATACCCAAAGCGGTCCATGTCGACCCCCAGGGGTCGACGATGACTTGCAAGTGGTCCATGACAGCTGTCTAATTAGATCACATTAAAATTTGATGATATGAATAACACATTAAGATTTGATGAATTTGCAAAAATTCAGCATTAGCTAAGCAGGGAGGGGGTCCAAAGAAAAGCGAAAAAATCCAAATGGTTTACGAAAACAAAAAAGTTTGGGGACCTCTGCTTTAGATCAATAGGATTCATAACCAGATATGGCGGTGCAATTATGCTGTGCATATTTATTTAAAATGATATATTATAATGATACTGACGCTCTTTAAGTTTCCGCATGGTGTCCTGCAGCTGCGCGTACGCGTTGTCGTACTTGTCTTCGGCGAGCGAGAGCTGCGCGCGCACCTCGGTGCACTCCCGGCTGACGGCTTCCTTTTCTAAGTGCAGCTCCTTGATACGATTCTCGAAGCGAGCGCACTCGTCCTCCGCTTGAGCCCTGGGACAATATGACCATAGTAGGTATTTAGTATAGTAGTTACCATACTTAATAATTAGTCTTCCCATAATAAGAGCTAAAATCGTTCTAGAATTCTAAACGAGATATAATTATGTATGTGAGTTGATTTCTTTAGACTCTTAGTTCCCAAAGTGGTCCAGGTAGACCCCCAAGGGTCCACGGGAGACTCGACGGGAGTCTACGTTGACGTACGCAAACTTCCATAATTAGATCTAATCTTCACATTTTTTGTCGAGTTTTGGGAATATGGTAGAAATGTAGCTGCAGAGGGTCCACCAGAACCAGCTAAATTTTGAAAGTGGTTTATGAGAAAAAAAAAGTCTGGGAACCTCTTGTTTAAACTATTGGTGGTACATCATAACACCTCTTTTATCTACCTACTATTAGCTCAATATTTTGTAAGTTTGCAAGGGAAAACCCTAAAAAGGTCCCCAGATTTCAGTTTACTGAGTGGTAACTATATCTCACTAAAAACCCTACGATGGCCTTATTCTGCAGAGGGACTCCAGGTTTTCAGACTGAACGCATAGTATCCTTCAACTGTATCTTGACCTTTCTCATGTCTCCCAGGAAATGAAACTCCCAGTACTCTAATTGTACTTGGAGTGTCATAGAGTGCCAATCAAAAAATGTCAAATCAAATCACATTGAGGATCGTGACTCAGGCGGGAAGAACAAGGTTATCAAACATACACGAGTTTCGTGGGTAATGTAACTTACTTGGCCTCTTCGAGTCTGGTCTTCAGCGCTGCGATTTCGTCCTTCAGCTGACTGACATAGCCGCGGTCTTGCTCAGCGCGCGCGTGTGCGTCTCTCCGTAGCCGCTCCAGTTTATTCTGTTCACAATCTAAAGCGCGCTTTACCTCTTCTAAACGTTCTAGAAGCGCCTGCTGCTCTTGGTGTGCTAAAGACGAAGGAAAAACATATTCAACGCGGGAGAATTTTATCGGTAAGTACATGTCACTTTAAACCTCAAGAACGGTCGTTATTAACCCATTCCTCCCCACTGTCCTATTTTTAGGACACTATTTTCATAATTTCACCCCGGCCTCCCGAGCTACTACTGTCTCTTTCTATTCCTTCCGAGATAGTAGTATCCTATATCCTATAATCCCTTTCCCAAATTCCATACTATACCCCTTTCCTACCTCAACCTCTTTCCTTTCCTTCCTTTTCGTGGGAACGCAATAAGGCTTTTTAATGCTTTTG
>WUAW01010987.1:61757-81498 GCA_017165845.1 Thaumetopoea pityocampa
GCACATTTGTCAGGTATAGCATTTCAGTTATTTATTTTATGTAGCATATGTTTAGTTTATTTTATGTCTGTTGTACTTTATACCCTCACAAGGACTGCCGCATCTTTCAAATATTAAAGGTTCGCTGGTAGAAAACTCAATTGTAGGTTAAGCTCCCCTTTGTACATTTATTTTTAATAACCATATTTTTGTGATTTGTACAATAAAGAATTAAAGAAAGAATTAAAGAATCAAGCGTGAATCTGGACAACTGAAAAAATGACCTATGGATCTGAGACGTGGCTTCTGATTGTGGGCCTCATAAGAAAGCTCAAGGTCACACAGCTAGCAATGGAAAGAGCTATACTCAGAATTTTCCTGTGAGACAGAATCCATAGTAAAACTAGAGTCACCGACGTAGCTCAAAGGATTGCAAAACTGAAGTAGCAGTGGGTGGGGCACATAGCTCGCAGAACCAATGGACTTTAGAATGGCGACCCCTAACCGGAAAGCGTAATGCAGGTAGACCCCCAACTAGGTGGTGGTGAAGGTCGCGAACAATCAGTGGATGCAAGCGGCTCGCAGCCAGCGTTCATTAGAGGAGAAGGCCTATGTGCAGCAGTAGACATCTGTGGGCTGATATGATGATGATGAAGGTGAAATGATTTATAACTACATTAGTGATCTAGTGATGCTGGACAAGACTTGGGATCAAAAGGTCTCACCCCGTAATGGTCAGGAGAGGTCCGCGCCCTTGTAGTGATATGAATATGGACTTGGGAATAATGAAATGACTTACTCCTATGTTTCTCCATTTGCGACAAGATAGAGTCAGCCTCCAACTTCTGCTGGTCTAACAAGTCCCTCGCGAGAGCCACCTTGTTGAGCTCTTCTCGAGTCGTCACGAGCTCCGAACGTAGGCGCGAAGAGCGCTCTTCTTCGGCCCTGTTGATTCAAAGATATTTTCTATAATAATAATAAATACATACATACATACACTCACGCCGATATCCCATAACGGTAGGCAGAGACCGTAGTACATACTATATACATACATACAGTCACGCCTCTTTCCCATTGGGATAAAGAGACCACTTCTTTCCACTTCACCAATGTGTGCCTTGCTCTTTTGAGAACTCCTTATAGGAAGGACTTTAGGCTCACTCCCTCCAGCTGCAAATCAAGCGTACCTTAATATAGACTCCCTATTGGTGGCCTCCCGGTGTAAGTGATCGACCTCAGCATTGAGTGTCCTTTTCTCGTCCTCGAGCGACTCAATCGTCTTCTCTAGACGAGCGTTTATCTTCTGAAGTTTCTCGTAGTCTGACGTTAAGGATTCCACCTGGAAGAGTTTTTATGTCAAAGCTCAATTTCTGACTTTGCTGGATTATTTCATAATTATAGATATTGCTATATGTAAACCGCATAATTGGCGTATCGCCTCTACTGAAAGGTCGGGTTTATCGATTCGCACGAGATTTTTATTCGAAGATAAATCCCGAAATAATTTTCGCCGGGCATAACATATGGTAATGCACATCTCTATCTCGCTAGATAAGAGCTCATAGTGCGTTAATTATATTTTTAATGTAAGTAATCTATACATATATAACTACTCGTCCTGACTGACTGACTGATTCATCAACGGAGAGCCCAATCCGCTGGGGCTACAGACTTGAAATTTTATGTTCATCCTAAAAAAGAAAGAATTTTCGGAAATTTCATCCCTTAGGGGGTAAAATAAGGGAGGAACGGTTGTATGGAAGACGATCATTTTTAAAATAAGGAGCACGAAGTTTCATATACTTGCTTCTCGTTAGAAATAAATGTATACGTATATCGGCGCTTTTCAAAAGTTTACCCCTAAGAGGGTGAATTAACTTAGTAATTTTAGCCCCAAAAGGGAACACCGCAAACTTCGTAGGTAAAAGGGTACTAGGATAGTTAAGATTTAAAAAAACATGCGAGCGAAGCCGCGGGAAAAAGCTAGTTAATATAAAAACAATAAAAAAAAAATGAATTGTCAGAAACAATTATTGTATAATCAGAGATAGCCGTAAAAACAATTACAAGTGGAAGTAATAAAATTTTATTAATTTTTATTCTTGTTCACTAATATCCATCTCACTTAAAATATCATTTCAATTAATTTTAGAGGGTAAAAGGGACGATTGGAGGCACGGTTGGGTGCGCTGTCGGTCCGGTCTAAAGAATGCCCAGCTTGAAAACAAACACAGCTTCAAATTCTTGATATTTATTTTCCAGGGATTTGCTGGTTGAGCTGGCTTCGAAAAGTGCCTTACATTTTACAGGGAAAATACTTATTTACAATTTTTAAATACAAATTATAACGAACTTATAGCGTAGAAGTTCGTCATCAGCCAATGGCAGTGCTTGTTTATTGTTTCAAGTGTAAGCGAGAGGTGAATACATCTTTTGACTCTTTTTGCCATAAAACAACCTGCGCTATACAATTACTTATTGAACTTATCCTAAAATCTTATTATTCTAATTGACTTATACTAATTAACCTATATTTACAACTTAATCTCGCGACGTAAATAACAGTGAAACTTGATAAGGACATCTTATAAATTAATAATAATTAAATCCATGTCATCATTAGGTAATCGACTGCATTCACAAATTTGCCTTCAATTTTTTGAACATGGTTATCACATCATATCAATTTTTCTACTGAGAATTCGACGAATAACTGTTCCAATGCCAATTACCTTTCGTCTTATTTACATCTTCTCTAAAATTATTAATATAATAAGATAATATAATAATGCGTTTATTCAAATCAAATATTTACAATAATGCGAGGCGTAAGTTCGGAACTTTCTTTTAATGGAATTTCATCTGTGCCAGAAAATTCTGAAAATTAACTGCAAACTTATAGTAACCTTTAAATACTTAATTTAGTTATTTCATATTGCTAATAATACTAAAAATATAAATAATAAATTAGAATTATAAACAAAATTAACATATAATAAAAAAAGGAAAACAAAATTCTCAACGAATGAGTACAATGTCGACATGGATCCATCGGGCTATGAGTAACATTGATTCTATTTTTTTTTCTTGGTAATTTGAAAACCGTGTTCATGTATCAGTTTGTTCATTTATAATTTCATTCATAGTAGTCACTGGACGTCTTGTTGCATTCACAACAATTTGTTCAGATATCTTGTAAATAACCTAGTTAATTGTTAATAATAGTCTAGTTTTCTAGCTTAAAAGAAACAATATATATAGCAAGCCATTTGCTTTGCCTGCTTATCAATTTTTTGGCGAGATCGAAATGCGATTCATCTCGGGATTGACCGTGGCGCCTTGTTATCGCGTGCATTTAGCTCACAGCATCCGTAACAAAAAAGTCAACTGTGTTACTCCGAGATCCACGAGTGTACTACAAGTGTGGTATTTACTCCCTGTCGCACAAGTCCGCCTCACAACCACCCTCCCCTACCTGACTCTACTCCGGCGGACTGCCCCTTGAGGGCATTAGGTCAGTTGTATAGTCTACGTATATAAGTTCTGCTCTATGAAGATGGAGAATATACTCAGTGGCATCTATCTTCAGTCCATATTCGTCCCCACAAAAGGTCCACAGACCTCCCCTGATCAGGAGGGGGGTCTAAGCCGTAGTTTACTACTGTGGTCTGGTGCGGGTTGGTAGACTGAACACACCCATACAGGCATGCAGGTTTCCTCATGAAGTTTTCCTTCTCCATTGAGTACATTGGTGTCTACAATGTAGACCGTATATGTATCGGGTAGTTAACTCGATTTTTACATTTATCAACAACTTTGCTATATAAAATCTAAAATAGAAAAAATTATATAAATTAGTTTAATAATAAGTAAATTAAAAACTTTTCAAATTTAGTAATGGGGGTAATCGTTAAGTTACAAAAAAAGGATGCACATACTGTTTTATGGCGACACCGCCATTACGGTGCGGGCGTGCGAAAGAGATAGCAAAATTTTCCACTATGACCCGCTCTTTCCTATGGCTATTTTTCAATGATTCATAACTACCTCATTTTATCACTGATTTAGGTCCTGTTTTCACAAAAAAGTTCCGTTTTAATGGTATTTGCTGTCGCATTTAAAATAATGTAAGAAAATCAACAAAGAATAAAATAATGTAAAATAACAACCCTATTCGTAAAAATACAACGGCACGGGACCGGGTCGAACGCGACCTCTTTGACCGAATGCCGTGGTCTGACACCATTAGAGCAGCAATGTAATAATAAACTCAACTTCAAGGCTATCTCACCATAGCGTTGATCTCCACTCTATTTCTCTCCAGGTTGTTCTTGTCGATCCTGAGCGCCTCTAATGTTTTCTGCATGGAATCTTTCTCTTGCGTGAGCTGATGGAGATCGGCGTTGGCTTGGTCCAATTTACCTACCATACAATAAACATTTTAAAGTATCGTTTATCAGCATAAAATTACAGTTGGTAAATCAATACTCTTAGGGGCACCTCCTGAAATACGTTCGCAAACAACCACCAATACCCCTTGGTATAGCTTAGCATGACAATATGTGGCAACGGAGAGGCAACTTTCTGAGGAACTCTTTCTAAACAAACGTGACATTTGCAGTTCATTAATTTTTCTTATTTTGTAATTACAATGAAAATATTTATTACTTGAAATATATTACATGAAATATTTTACATTATAAATCATATCCAGTCCATATTCATCCCCACTACAAGGGAACGGACCTCCCCTGATCAGGATTAGGCAGTAGTCTACCACACTGTCCTAGTGCGGGTAGACTTCACACACCGATGCAAGCATGCAGGTTTTCTCCCAAAGTATCCTTCTCTGTTAAGTACATTGATGTCTACAATGTAGACCGTACACGAATTAGAAATAAATCAGTGGTACGGGACCGGGATCGAACCTATGATCACTGGCACCACCACACCACCAATATACTATCTATACCAAATTTTCAAAAATCAAAGATTTTGAAAAACAAACTACTCAGATCGACTAAATAAGGGCTTCTGAAACCGAATTTGTCGATGTTTGTTTGTTTGTTTGTTTATTCGGGCTTCACGCAAAAAGCAGCGGGTCGATTTTGGTTAAACTATTACAGTTTTAAAGGTACTAATCCGACTTAAATATTGCGGCATGTTTCATCAAAATCGATCTAGTAGAATTGAAAATACAGCTTGATCCCTGTTTTAGTAGCCGCCGTTAAGGAACGAGAGCTCAAGTGGTCTATAGTTTTTTTATATAAATCTATTATTGTTTCGGGATTTCTCACGTAGTGGAAGACTGACACTCACGCGGGCGGAGCCGCGGGCAAAAGCTAATATTATAATTCCATTATAAATATTTATATTTACAATATAAGTATTTAAGTGCATTGGTGGTGTAGTGGTTTTATACTCGGCTTACGATCGAAGGGTCGTGGGTTCAGACCCGGTCCCGTACAACTGAGTTACTATTTGTAATTCATGTACGGTCTACATTGTCGACACCGATGTACTTAACGGAGAAGGAAAACTTCGTGAGGAAACCTGCATGCCCGCATGGGTGTGTGAAGTCTACCAACCCGCACTAGGCTAATGCGGTAGACTACGGCCTAATCCCCCTCCTGATCAGGGGAGGTCCGTGCCCCTGTAGTGGGTACGATATGAACTGGGGATTATGATGATAAAGTATTTAATTATTTTTATGTGGCTCCGGCAAATTAATAACGTCCTTCCATTTCTTGCAGTGGATGTTGCGAGAAACGGCTGTAAGTAAGGGGTGCCAGGATAAATGGCAACAACATTATCCCGTCACTCAATCAAAATCTACTGCTACCTCTAAGATGCCTGCTAAGCGTGGAGAATGTGGCAAATTCCTGCTAAATATTATTTTATTCATGCGATAGTTTATTATTTAAATTTAAATAAAATGACCAGGCGAAAGTATCGGACTGCGTATTATTACCCGTAAGATCTTGGACCTTGCTCTCGAGCGACGCGATGTTGACGTCACCGGTCTCACAATGCTTACGAGTAGTCATCAGCTGCTCTCTTGAATTTTGAAGTTTCACCTAAATATCAAAATAATGTCCGTTACTCATATCAAAATGTGTGTGATTTCTATATTCGGACCGAATGACCCCAAGGATAGATATGGGTTAATCGTCACCATCACTATGTTACTTCTAGCGAAACTGAGGGTTATGACTTGTAGTCATATAAATGCGTGTATAAGTCCCGTCAAAATTTGTTCTACATTTTCGAAGATAAGCTCCGACAAAACATGTTTGCATATACATTAATGCCAATCTTTTTTAATGTTGTAATTTCATGGCCTGGTATCTAAGACCTTTAAGCCAAGTCATCATTTTACACACAGTTTCGTCAATCTAACAATAAAATGCTGAAGTAAAACATTTTACTGCTTCTTGAGAGTTTTGAAGTTGCAGATAACTAATAATTAACATATTAACACATTGACTGAGCAAGAGTATTCACACACTTATTGCCTTGAAAGAATATTCTTGTTTTGAAAGAAAGTTAGTCTCAGTTTTATTCCAATATTTCAATATTGTTCACGATTATTGACGATTGATACACAAAACAACACCAAATTTATATATTAAACGTCACAATAAACTAATATAAAACGTTAAAATGAAACTTCAGGTGACGCTTCACTCGGGTTGGCGCCAAAACTCCAAACATGCAATTCTATACTTCCATAGTTCATAGTGCCTCCATTCTTCTATTTTATTTAAATCTATGTATATTTGTAATCGAATCGAATTTGCTGGAATTCGATTGGAGAGGTCTATGTTCAGCAGTGGACAGCGACGGGCTGAAATGATGATGATGATGATATTTGTAATCTCACCTGCAACTCGTGTATTTGTATCTGATATTTGTGTAGCGCGGCCTGCACCGCGGATATCGTGCTCTCGGCGAAAGCTGTCGCGTTAGCTGACTGCGGTACGCGCTTTGGTGATCTGTGTATTAAAAGAAATACATACACTAATGGCCAGTTACACAGATAGGCCCTAGTCAAAGAAAAATGATTCCTTAGACCTTTACAATATTGTTGATATTCCTTTCTTGTGCCAATTAATGGTCAATGCGTAATGCAATATATTCTATAACATACTATCGATAAACTTAATATAGGAGTCATCAAACCATCAGGTTATTTATCACAAATCTATTTTTGAATTTGATTAAATAATAAACTACTGCGTGAGCAAAATCATATTTAACGGTTATTTTGTAATAAACCGTAATCTCTCATGCTTCTAACCTATAAATAGCCAACAGCAACAACTCATTTAAAGGACCATCGTTATTGCCATCATCAACTCGTACAAAAAATACACACTAACTTCGATGTTAAAAAATACATTTACACAACACCCAGGTGTAGTCACGATTTATGACCATAATTTTACAATGCCAATCAGTATGGCACAAGCGCATTAATTACGGTGGTAATCTTCTCTGATATGCGAAAAAGACCGCCACCTGAGCTATAGCCTACCAATATATGCCATATTAATTGGCATTGTAAAATTATGGCCATAAATCGTGGCTACATGTAAGTGTTGTTATAATTATTGCCATATCACGGTAATGTGGCCGTAGCATAAGTAGGCTGACACGGAAAACAAGAAACATAATGTACTTCACATAAGTGCTGAGATGTGGTGAGTCCTTGGAGTTACTATTTACATAACATCTGGTGGCTGATAACCCAGGTCGTTTTATTATACTACGATGGTGACAAACAGGCTTACGGCCCGCCTGATGGTGAGCGGTCACCGCACCGTGTGGACGCCTGCGACATCAGGAGTACCACATGCGCGCTGCTGACTCCGTTTGGTCATCCTGAGGTCATAAGGATGACACAGGAAATCCCACTATGGGACTAGTTCAGCATATGTTGAAGACAGTGCGTGCGTGCGCGCGGCTGTTACCTGTCGTGCACGTGGGCGTGGTGGTGCGCCGGTGCGGCGTCGGCCTCCGAGTCGTGTATGAGCGCGCGCGCCACCTCCTCCAGCGCGGAGCGCATCACGCCCGCCTCACTGCACAACGACTCCGCGCACTCGCAACGCTCCTCCTGCACAACAGACGTTTGGATTATTATGTCATCATCATCAGCCCGTGTCCACTGCTAGACACAGACCTCTTCCTTAAAAAGGAGTGATTTCGCATAACTTCCACAGTTGGCAGGCTTCTTGGAGATCACAGCAGATTTTGATTGAATAACTGGAAACCGCTTCTGCCCATTATCCTGGTACACATCCCTTAGATTGTTTTCATAGAATACACGGGGAGAGACTAAATGATACCATTATTAAACCGGCATCACATAACAATTATATACATATAAAGCTAACGAGAAGCAATAAAAATTCATAAACTTCATCGAAGAAACTGAGAATACAATTTATTTCTTACATATGAATAGAAACACTAACATGGTGTAATGTACTCACATAGTATGACTATAAAATTCAAAGCATGATCTGCATGCCATAAAGACGTCCATCAAATCCCCAATCTACATTCGTCCATAGTATAGGGGCATAGACCTCATCAGAAGGGGAATTGGCTCGTAGTCTGCCACTCTGGCCTAGTGCGGGTTGGTAGACTTCACACACCCGTATGGGCATGCATGTTTCCTCAGAAAGTTCTCCTTCTCCGTTGAGTACATTAGTGGTACATTGGAATAGACCATACATAAATTAGAAATAAATCAGTGATATGAAACTGGACTTGAACACACATCCATTACGATCATGTCNGTCGTAGTCTGCCACTCTGGCCTAGTGCGGGTTGGTAGACTTCACACACCCGTATGGGCATGCATGTTTCCTCAGAAAGTTCTCCTTCTCCGTTGAGTACATTAGTGGTACATTGGAATATACCATACATAAATTAGAAATAAATCAGTGATATGAAACTGGACTTGAACACACATCCATTACGATCATGTCATGTCTAGTACCACTAGACCACCAATGTAAAAACAACATTATAAGCTCACTTCTTGAATCATTACACATTAATCATCTATCAAATAAATATCAGATTACTCTGATATTGTTTCAGTTAATGTAATTTAACTTAATGAAGTATATGATGACAATTGTAAATGGCGAAACAAGTAAAAGTCTTCAAGCACGTTAGTTACTTAATTGTTTTTAACGGAACTTGATTATAATTACACTTAATATATAGTAATATATGTAGTTATACACTTAGTATAACTACAGTTAGTATATAATGTGAGACACGAATTCCTTTCAGCTGTATAATTATCAATATCCTCTTAAGTAGTGCACATATAATGAAAGCGACTCACGAGCCCCTGCAGCTCGGAGAGCAGCCGCTGTATGCGTGCGTCCCGTTCCCGCAGCTCAGCCGCGGCGGCGTCACGCTGTGACGTCACTTCGCGGAGCTCTACGCGCATACTTTCCATATTAACCATGGGCGTTGTAGCACATGTTTGTTGAGTTTCTGGCTGTAAACAACATACATTTGTTTTTGCATCTAAACCCTTAGTTCCCAAAGTGGTCCAGGTGGACCCCCAGGGGTCCACGGGAGACTCGATGGGGGTCTACTTTGGCGTACGCAAATTTCCATAGTTAGATTTAATTTTCACATATTTTATCAAGTTTTGGGAATATGGTAGAAATGTAACTGCAGGGGGTCCACCGGAACCAGCTAAATTTTGAAAGTGGTCTATGAGAAAAAAATGTCTGGGAACCTCTGATCTAAACACTTCAAATAAGATTTAAGAAATCGAGATAATAAATACAAATATAATCAAAAATTAGAAAAACAAAATAGTGGTGTAAAATAGGGATTATATGGTAGACTATAGAAAATGCACGAGCCGAGCGAGCGAAGCGAGCGAGCTGCGACAGCGGCCAGCGAGTGGCACTAAATAAATAGTAATAAATTACGATTTTTTTAAGGTAATTGATATTTTTACACAAAATACTAATATATAATACTAATATATATAGCCACTTTGCCACATCAAATGATCTAGCAGGTGGAAGGAAGTGGTCTCTGCTTACCCCAATGGGAAAGAGGCGTGAATATACAGTCACACGTACAGTCATACGTATGTATGTATGTATTATGGTCTCTGCCTACCCTTATGGGATATCGGCGTGAATGTATGTATGTATGTATGTATGTATGTATGTAAAATACTAATAGCTTTTATTGCTGTGATTTTAAGAATTTTAAATATTTTTTTCGCGAAAGTGGCTGAATTCCCTCAAATGGTACTTAAAATATACTATAACTGCAGGTCCGCTATTGATTAAAATTTATTTCAAGTCAATAAGCGAAAGTGTTACTATTATAGAGGTTTACAGGGAAACATACGGTCGGTTGCATCACAAGATGGTCTATCAGTTGAGTTCAAACTTTGCCTTCAACAATATTAAAAATACCAAACGGTATTAAGACAAAATGTAAAATGATATAAAAACTATAACAAACAATTCTTTTAGTGATTCTGAGCAAACTGCATTCAGGTGTTAACTTTAAAAATAACTTTATATAGACGAATGTTGCCACAAAAACAGCATGTTCATTATGATCTATTTTCAGCAAATATCATAGAATGATACTCAGTCTCTATTTGCTATATTTATTTATTTATTCTTATTGTATACAAACAGGTAAATATATTTGTAAATAGAAAAAAAGATGTACAAAGGCGAGCTTAACTCAAGCTATACTTATATTAGAAGTGTTTTTATTTTTAATAATAACGTATTTGTAATGTATCCATAATTTGTCCGTAATACACAAGATATAAATAAAAATGACAATACTAATATTACAGCCATACAAATGGAAAGTACCCACCTTAATACTTTGTGCAGCATATACATTGATAGAATAACCACTTAAGGTTCCCAACAGCTCCCGAACCGAAGAATCCAAGTCATTTTTAACACGACACAGATCACGCTCAGTATTGGATTGAAGTTCTGAGAAAAACCGTTTCACAGATACTACCTCACGCCATAAGCTGAGCAACCGGTTGTGTTCACTGGAGTAGTAATCATTGAATGCCTGTAGAAAACATTATTGATGAAAACCCTTATATTACTGTTGTGTTAAAAAGTTGAGTATTTATAGGAATATTTAGAAATCAAGATTTGAGTCACTCAATATGTGATCTCAGACCTATAGACAAAACAAATATCAAATATAAATAAGCAACCCACCTGTTCTTCATCCTTCCATTCATCCTCTTTAATTGCCATTTCATCACGCAGTGCCTCCCAATCATTCGTAAGTTTCTGCAAGTCACCAGTGAGAGCCTCATTTAGCTGGTGTGACTCTTCCAGTTGATCACGGAGTAAGTTGTTTTGTTGTACCAGTTTCTCACACCTACATTTCAAAACATTGTTTAAATTTATGAATTCCAAATGATTGGCAACCCACATAATATCAAAACTCCCAAGAGTGTAATAAAATGTGATACACCAAAACTTTACTGTCAAATTGGAAAAAAAAAGTTTAATATATTAGAACTGTGTGGTATAAAGACAAAGGAACCAGAGCAAGTAAAACAAATTATTAAATAAATATACTTGCTTCAACTAAAAAGAAAATGTTTAGAATATAATGGAATATGATGTAATCAATGACTGAATTTTACTATGGTGGTTAAATAATTGATAATAATTTACATGTATTTATTTCATTAATAAAAACCCTGTAAATCAACCAATAAATATCTCAAACTATAAAAAATAATAAACATAACTATATAAAAGATTCTAGTTATTGCCATTGCATTTTACTGTATTGTGCCAATTTCATAATAGTGTCGATCCATCTCTTCCCATGCTAGGAGAACTAGCTGAAGAAGGCACCAGGATAATGGGCAGCAGCATTATCTTATCAGCATTTTCTTTTTATACTATTATTAGTATCCAGGAGCATTATTTGATTCAACCGAGAACTACTGTGATCGCCTGCCTGCTAAGCATGCAGATAATGTCTAATTTTTCCTTTTTATGGGTAAGATCTAAGGGCTTCTGTTCTCTACTGTCCACTGCTGGAAATGTCCATAAGCGTATGATGAGAATTTTATCTAAATTGCTATGTTTATAATATTTGGGCAGTTAATGTACTCAATTTAAATATAACTTAGGTATTTCTCTAGATTAGTGACACTTAGGCTTACTGACTTGAAATAATTTCGGAAATTCACTTTGGATTACTACTGTTAAAAAGTATAAACTCACTTCCGTTTCTCTTCGTCAAGCCTGCGCAGTGCAGTCTCCAAATCGTTGATACGTTCATCCCTCCTCGGCTCAGAAACAATCGCCATGGGCAGTGCGGCGGGCGCTGGGAGCGCAATGCTAGTCTTACTAGTTGAAGGCCGGTATATTGAAGGCTCGCTCCGAGGAGTTGTCTCGAGCATTTGCGTTTCCAACTCCGCACATCGCTGCTTATATTGAAGCACCTGATATGTGAACAATTAAAAGTATTTTTCAATTTTTTTAGCTATTAAAAGCATTTCCCAGATATACAAATTCATATAATAAGGCAATGATATTCATTTTTTTTAAACCTACGTTATACCTACATATTTATCTTTGAAATTTATATTTACGTTAAGGTTATTCGTCTGTATATTTACAAACACCCATCAAACGTCAATGTCAGTTCAATGATTTTACTTTAAATCTGAGGCCTAGAGTATCTGTCAGATGAGCCGTCGACGCATTTTTTGTTAAAGAAAATAGACCGTCTATTGTCACCCGTCGACTAGTTAATTAACTAGTTGAATTCGTCAACTAGTTAATGTGCTCATCTCTTTAGAGCAGAGGTTCCCAGACTTTGTTCTCATAGACCACTTTCAAAATTTAGATGGTTACGGTGGACCCTCTGCAGCTACATTTCTACCATATTCCCAAAACTCAACAAAAAATGTGAAGATTAGATCTAACTATGGAAATTTGCGTACGCAAACGTAGACCCCCGTCGAGTCTCCCGTGGAACCCTGGGGGTCCACCTGGACCACTTTGGGAACTAAGGATCTAGACATTGCGACGTGGTATGTGCAGGTCGACTCAACGGTTGTTGACGGCGCATCTCGACGCGAGAATTTAATTATTTTTAGTTTCCTATAATACCTACTTCGAATAAATGTTTTGCTAAATCTCTTTCACGCTCGCAAAACTATCTTATTGGTATCCCTCTAAATTAAATATTATAGATACTATATTTTTATTATTATTTAATTAGTATTTATAAGTTTAGTTATTTATTATGCATTCCATTTTTACAAATTGCTGATTATATTACACCTTTTTATTAATTTACCATTACACCTACTTTATTATGTCAGAATTACCCAAAAATTCAAAATCAACTGTCTATAAATTGATAAATAAATATACAATAATAAGTACACCTACCACTCTTTATCATGATATTCAAATATCAACGCACTTCCCTCAACTTTAAAGTTTAAATTGGAAGAACCTCGCGTCGCGACTATCCGTTTAGCCTTCTACGCGATTCAACTAGTCCATAAAAATAACGTGAACGGTTGACGCGTTAATTGGACGTAGAAGTGTGATTTAACTACCTAGTTAGTTTATTCAGCGCTCATCGCTACTATCTGAGACATTTAAACCAGACTAAAATTTGTTAAGATACATATTTGCACATATATATATTTCCGATAATTCGCAATTATTATATTTTACCAACAGTATTTTAATGTTTTTATGAAGCAGAACAAATCACTTTAAATTTTTCAATATGAGTAAAGTTCTACCACTAAGGCACAGATCTCAATCTATGAAGCTCTGTTAGTTCAACTTGTTTGTAACAATATCCGCAGAAGTGAAGATCAAACCCACAATCAAATGTTATTAGTTATATCCACTGCGAGTGGGCTCAAGTCGTCTTGTCCACAGCGTACCTTGTCTAACGTAGCTATATAATTCCTACAAATTCTTTATTTCATAAAATATTTTCATGGGATTAACTGTCGTTAATTCGATGAAAATATTTTAATTTATTCATTGAATATCGATATTTTATTGGATCAATCCGATGATTACCGCATTGACTAGTTAGAGATAGTAT
Organism: Thaumetopoea pityocampa; assembly: GCA_017165845.1. Classification (NCBI taxonomy): domain Eukaryota; kingdom Metazoa; phylum Arthropoda; class Insecta; order Lepidoptera; family Notodontidae; genus Thaumetopoea; species Thaumetopoea pityocampa. Next base: position 75,882 of record WUAW01010987.1, read on the forward strand.
CGAAGTTTTATTCTAACTTTTTAATATTGAAAGAGGTTTGCAATCGTTTATTGGCTTAATGTTTAATTTTCAGGAGTGAAGCAGAGAAGTGCACAAACTGGTTCATATATTATCCTATTTACCAAATATTTTGCATGATTATTGAAGATTGTTATAATAACAAAAAATTTACATATGAAACAATACAACAAACTAATATGTATAAAACACTGAAAATTCTCAATGATATTTCAGTCCGATTATGATCAATACTTCTTCCTCAATCAGATCTATCATCTAATTGACGGGAATGATTAAAGATTAATATATATCCTCTAGCCGTGACTCCGCCTGCGTGAATGTCGGTTTTCAGCTACATGAGAAATTCCGACACAATCATAGAGTTATATAAAACTAGCTTTTGCCCGCGGCTCCGCCCGCGTGAATGTCAGTTTTTCACTATATGGGAAATCCCTACACAATCATAGATTTACATAAAAAGCCTAGAACCACTTTTACTTCACCTCCCGTATCTTAACGACGACTACTAAAATAGGGATCAAGCTGTATCTTTAATTCTACTGGACCGATTTTGATGAAATGTGCTGCATTATTTAAGTTTGAATAGTACTTTTAAGACTGTAATAGTTTAATCAAAATCTACCCGCTGGCTTTTACGTGAAGCCCAAACAAACAAACAAACATCGACGGATTTTGTTTCAGAAGCCCTTAATTAGTCGATCTGAGTAGTTTGTTNNNAATTTTTGAAAATTCGGTTTTTAACAATTTTATAATAGTCTAGATTACACAGAATACATTGAGCTTTTTTGGTATTCCTAATACGATTAGTAGATAAAGTTAAGCTGTTTGACACAAACTGTTCGCATAATGCATTCACAGCCTTGATATCTGAATTTTACTTTTTATTGAAATAAATTTGAGAAATGTAGATGTTTTTTTACTACCATTATTTTCGTTTTAGATCACAAACCTTTGATTGAAGCCTAGACACTAGCGCAGCCTGTCCCTGCTGCGCCCTGCGGTAAGCGTCGAGCCGACGCTTGTGATCGGCCGCCTCACCAGCGAGGCGCGCGCGCAGCTCTTCGTTCTGCCGCCGCAGGTCGCTGCTAATACTACTCCCCGGGGAATCCATCTCAGGAGGATTTTCTGGAGATTTCTACATAAAGTATGAATATTTTTAACACATTCAGAAAAAAAGAGGTGTCTATGCGAACATAACCGGACAAATTTAACGAATTTGCCAGGGTTTGAGAAAAAGTTCATAAAAATCAAACTAAAAATGATATTTACAAAAAGCAACCTATTAATCCTCTTATAATGATTAGGACATTTATAACTTATTATAAATTTGAGTAAATTCAAATCTCGGGAACCAAAATATTTGTTTTTTTTTGTTAAATTTAGTCGCTCGGATACGAGTGCGTGGTACTTTTGCAACGGCACCGCCCTACTCGGATTCGAGTGACAGGCAGTGAATGTATTAAGAATACCTTTACATAAGTAGTCTCAAACTTCAATTGGCATATACAGAATTTGAATGAGTATATTATGTTCTAGTATTAGTAATATGATGTACCAATTCATCATCAGCACGTGGAAGTCCACCGCTCGGCATGGGTCTCCCCCCTTAAAGGAGGGATATGCATAGTCTCCACGCTCGTGAGCCATCTTGGAGATCTCAGTAGATTTTGTTTAAATAACAGGATAACTCTCCTGCCTTTTATCTTGTCAGCTGATTCTCGCAGCATCCACAGGAAGATATACATACATACATACATATAATCACGCCTTTTTCCCTGGTGCTCCGGCGGGGAATCGAACCCCAGTCTTCTGCGTGATCAGCGGGGATAGTGAGCACTATACTACCGAAGAATTGGGTTAGGTAGAGACCACTTCTTTCAAGTTGCTACGAGCAAAGTGACTGTCCGTGGCCCACATTTCGCCCTCGCGGGAAACGAGACGTGTCGAGTGGCGAATCACGACTCCGAAGGAATATATAGTGTGACGCTATTATTATGCCGACGCCACACAACATAATTAAACGCTTTAATCACTAATTTAAAATACTTAACCGGATCGCACCCTTTAAATTCATTTAAATATAGGTTTGTGTTTATAATATTATTGCAAAACAAACACACCTCCTTCTTCAAGCGCTGATGCGGGAGCGTGCTCGGTGATCTTCGCCCAACAGGAGCTCGAGCACTCCTCGGCGTCGTCAGACCTTCTCGTGTAGGCAACTATAAAAATAACATCAAGATAGCATTGTTTCTTTTTTTCAGTAGTTCTGACTTAGACGATGAAAATCGAACGTCGTCAAAAAAGATTTAACCTGAAATGTAACTTTCTTTTTTAAACCCTTCTTGCGTTTTATTTCGAAATAAACAGGCCGCGCTGATTTTATTTCGTAAGACATTATGCTCGGCCGTTTAACTAAGGTTTTACTAGTTATGCGATTTTCTCAAAAAAAAAACATACCACAAATCGGAACAACACAAAAGGAAGTTGAATGAAAAAGTTAAAAAGACTACATTTTGAGGTGAAGCAGCAACGAAAATGCTATTAGTACTGCAGGAGCAAGTTGGCCCGACGCCTGACGGAAAGCCTTCCGTCAGGCGTCGGGCGCGCTGGCTATCGGCCACGGCATCTAATTACCACCCACAATGCAATTACTCACCGAAACCCCTTCGCGAGGTAAATTAACTGATACCTTTTAAAATTGCTATTCCATATAAACATAGAAAATTTTAGGTTAATAAAATAAAAAAATTTAACAATAATAATATTGTTAAAATTTTTTATTTTATTAACCTAAAATTTTCTAATAGTTCTAGTCGCATAAGCGACTAGAACTACTGTAGATATGTATTTATACAAGCGACAAATGTATATAGTTGGTATTACAATATAAATACAATACTATGGAAGCTGAGGGCTTAGTTAGATCTGTTCTTAATAACTGACTAACATCATCTTATTTGAGATGATTTGGTTTATAGTACAGCCCATCTAAGTCACACATCATTTTTATATATCAACAAAGCTACATTTTAATTATTTATATTAACCAAAAACACATTCTGATTAATATAATTAATTTCGATTACTTCATGTTACTGTAAAAAGATTAACCTAAATTTTTATGAATTACCTAAATATACGTGGAGGTTAGCCATATGAAAAAATAAACAAATCATATTTCAATATAAAAGAAAATTATAGGATTAAATTATTAAGTGATGACCCTAGCTATTCTAAGTAAACAACATAGGTCAATTACCTCAACACTATCATAGGGCTTTGACTAGTCGAGTAAAGTTAACCTTGCACTATAATACCTATCGTGTAAACAAACAAATTAGAGTATTCAAAATTAAGCATAAAAAAACGAATTTTCCAAGAGAATGACTCAAAGCTTACCTATTTACGAAGTCATTTTATGATACACTAAAAAGTATTCCAATTTCAAATTCCAAAATTGTGCCTACTTAAGAAATTGCTAATTCACGAATATATGGTATCCATAGCAACGCACGCAGAGCTAGTTAAATCAATTTCAGCATAGCTATGTTGAGAATCACTGTTACTAACCTATTGAAAGTCATTAATTGGTTGCGTTTAGCAATCTTAATGTATAATCATATCAGACCACATAGTTAAATATGCATAATTGAATTATTTAGGATGTTTGTACACCATAATTATTGTTGTCGAACAATCTGGCATGACGCCTTATATTTTTAAGATAGCAATAATTCTTTACGTAGAACTACAGAAATACTTCAGCTTTCTTTACGAGGTGTTTTTTTAAACTATTTTCCATTCACGTGTGTTCAGCCAAGGTGAACACGTTATACTGTTTAATATTGACGAAAATTCTATTTTGGAAGGGTGAGTGTTCCGCATGAATGATCACCCCTGTTATTTTGGGTGCATATAGTACCTACTTATTTAATGATATGACGATCTATTAAGTACTTACGATCTACTTAAAGGCTGTTTATAAATATTATTTAATTATTGTAGACATCACGATATTCAAGCACCTGCGCTATTTTTTTCCTTATTACATCTATATGTCATTATAATATTGTTAATTGCCAAATTTTGTAAATCAAAGATATTTATAATTTCCATATTCCTTTCTCAATACACCTTTCCCACCTCATCCTCTTTCCTTTTCTGTCCATTACGCCGTGGGAATGCAATGAGGAACTTTAATATTTTTGAACCTTATAAAATGGCGGCGTTGTGGTTCGCCACCCGAGACGTCTCATTGCCCGCGGAGGCGAAATGTGGGTTGCGGACAGCGACTTTGCTACATCAAACGATCGTAACAGGTGGAAGGAAGTGGTCTTTGCCTACCCCAATGGGAAAGAGGCGTGACTATATGTAGTATGTACTGTGGTCTCTGCCTACCCTTATAGGATATCGGCGTGAGTGTATGTATGTATGTAAAGATATTTATAATAAAAAACAAACTAGTCAGTACGACTAATTAAGAGCTTCTGAAACCAGATCCGCCAATGTGTGTTTGTTTGTTTGTTCGAGCTTCATGCAAAAACAAGACGTTAGACTTTAATCAAACTTTACAGTCTTAAAGGTATTTTAAGTATTTGGTCTATTCCTATTTAAATAACGCGGTATGTTTTATCAAAATCGGTCAAGTAGAATTGAAGATATAGCTTGATCCCTATTTTAGGAGCCGCCGTTAAGGTAAGAGAGCTCAAGTAAAGGTGGTTCTATGGCTTTTCATATAAATCTATGATTGTTTTAGGATTTCCCATGCAGCAGAAAATCGACATTCACGCGGGTAGAGCCGCGGGCGAAAATTGGTTTTTAATAAAATTGCATTTCTGTTACCGACTAGGCATTGTGAATTTATAATAAGATCCATTTAATGGCAATTCAGTACGAGTGGGTGCTATAGTACTGAGAGTGTATTAATATGTAGGTATATAAGTATACCAACCCGCACTAGGCCAGCGCGGTAGACTACGTCCTAATCCCCCTCCTGATTGGGGGAGGTCCGTGCCCCTTTAGTGGGGACGATATGGACTGGGGATGATAAGTATACAGATAATGTAACTCAAAACGATTATAGGATTTTTTTTACAAAAGAGTAAATCGTTATGTAGTTTACTCATAAATTTTGAAAATAAAAAGATGACCGTTTGATGTTAGGAAAACAGCTAAAAGTGAAAAATATGTTCCGGTCATTCTTGTATAGTTAAACATATATACCTATATGATAAGATATACCTATATATCGAAAATATCATCTTAATTGGTTTAATAAAGTTTCTCATATCAGTTTTATTAGCTAACTAGCTTTTGCTCGCGGCTCCAGCCGCGTGAATGTCAGTTTTCCGCTACTTGGGAAATCCTGACATAATCATAGATTTATATAAAAGACCTAAGATCCACTTTTACTTGACCACTCGGACCTCAACGGCGGCTACTAAAACAGGGATCAAGCTGTCTCTTCAATTCTACTCAACCGATTTTGATGAATCATGCCGCAGTATTTATGTCGGAATAGTACCTTTAAGACTGTAATAGTTTAACCAAAATCTACGTGTTGGTTTTTGCGTGAAGTCCGAACAAACAAACAAAC
>WUAW01010988.1:39334-53108 GCA_017165845.1 Thaumetopoea pityocampa
GGATGCACGTGGCTATTGACCGGTTGCGCTGGAATTCGATTGGAGAGGCCTATGTTCAGCAGTGGACAGCTATAGGCTGAAATGATGATGATGATGATGAGTTTCGTATATGCGTATACAGATTCCAAATACTCGTATTGCGCGAGTGCAGTGTAATCAATACTTGAGTTGACCTGACTTGGCACATCACTAGCTGCCGCAGATAATGGGTGATAGGGACCAATTAGTAAGACCGTTAGCATTGCTTAATAATTGGTCATGTAACTTGGCGTCTATATAAGATATGGCAGAGACAGTGAGATTGGTTCAGGCACTTACGACTAATGGATTTGACACAACTAACGCGGGTAATTGTCGAAAAGTTATGACCAACATTCCGGGAATAGTTTGGATAGACAATTGTGGTAATAAACAAATTGTGATAGCAATCGTGCATCTCAAGCAGTCATAGAATTCGTGACGTGGCCAATAAATAAAGTGACCGGAGTATTACATCCTACACGGAATATACCGGAGCCTAATAATTTCAAAGAGGCGCAAAATACAGAAAGTTTAGTCGGAAACAACAGATGAAGAAACAAAATTTTATCAATATCAGTGTCACTCCATCGCTATTAAAACTATTACTAAGTCATTTCGTATGCCTTCAGGCAGCTTAAACGACTCCATATTGGGCAATTACCACACCTGTAGAAAAAAAGAAATAAAAATAAATTATGATTACGAATAGCGATTAATTGATTAATTGCTTACTTTACCACTACCATTGCGACAGGTGTCATGAGACTGTTTCGTAAGTTTGACTAATATTTAATAAAAACAAACTATTATGCCCCACATCTATAATGGTCTTCCTCTTTCTTCAATGTACAAGAATCTATAGACGATTCCACGCCCAATGCTAGGCGTCAAGGTCGCCCAGCGATAGGTTTGCTTAGGCTTACCCTGGTGACAGTTATAGGTACCCTCTTTGGAATCCATTCCAAAAAGAAATACATCTAATAACGTGAAAATTTACAATGTCATATGTTATCACAATAAGGGGTAAGCTCAGCAGCAAGTGTTGTAAAATAAATCTGTGCGGCCCTGATTTATAGCTAGTTCCTTCACTCCTGTTACCATTTATCTTGAAAATGTTATTGTTGATGTTACATGTAGCTAATACATTCATTATTAAAAAGATCACAAACTAACAGAAAATGCTAGTTTTACCTAACAGCTGAATATACTTCATAGAACAGTGAAACATATTATGTTGGAAAAGAGATGGTTCTCAGCAAGTGTCCAATTAAATTCATTCAGTTTAGAGTAGTGTATTACTATTATATTTATCGTATATGATACTTAGGTGATAATTAGGTCAGGGAGTACTTAGTCTTTTAGCTTATCCGGCAAATAGATTTAAGTATACGGGTAAGCGACCCCGGTCCCCCAAGCTACTACTGTCTCTTCCTTCTCCTTCCGAGACAGTAGTATCCTATATCCTATAGTCCTTCACCTAAATTCCATATTCCTTTCTCAATACACCTTTCCCACCTCATCCTTTTTCCTTACCTCTCCATTAATTCGCGGGAACGCAATGAGGAACTTTAACATTTTTAACCTTACAAAATGGCGGTGTCGTGGTTCGCCACTTGACACGTCTCGTCGCCCGCGGAGGCAAAATGTGGGCTGCGGATAGCCACTTTGCTACATCAAAGGATCGTAGCAGGTGGAAGGAAGTAGTCTCTGCCTACCCCAATGGGAAACTGTGACTGTATGTATGTATGTAGTATGTACTGTGGTCTCTGCCTACCCTTATGGGATATCGGCGTGAGTGTGTGTATGTATGTATGTATATGATAATTGCATAAGTTTTGTAGAACATGTTATTGAATTTAATTAAACGATCTTGTTTTGGATCCGTTGTTAGTAGATATTTGCGTTTTATGAAACCTTTTCTTGAAATTGACGCCAAGTGATGACTAATTTTATTCCAAAAATCGGGATGCTTTTATATCCATGATTTTAAGATTTTGATTGCTTCGTAAGTCTCAAAGTAACTTAAAAATCTGCAGCTATCTAATCTGTTAAACGTTAATATTGATGTTAAACGGTCATGGTCGTAGTATTGACACAGTTTTGTGGAATAATATTGTCTATACTATTGTAAAATTGTTAACGGTCAAATATTTAAAAATCAAACATATTTATGAAACTACTCAGATCGACTAATTAAGGGCTTCGAAAACCAAATCCACCGATGTTTGTTTGTTTGTTCGAGATTTAGACAAAAACCAGCAGGTAGATTTTGATTAAACTATTACAGTCTTAAAGATACTATTCTGACTTAAATACTGCGGCATGTTTCATCAAAATCGGTCCAGTAGAACTGAAGATACAACTTGATCTCTATTTTAGTAGCCGCCGTTAAGGTACAAGAGGTCAAGTAAAAGTGATCTTGACTTTTTATATAAATCGAAAGATTGTTTCGGGATTTCCCATGTAGCGGATAACCGACATTTATGCGGGCGGAGCCGCGGGCAAAAGCTAGCAATACTATAAAATAGATCTATCCGTGGACAATAAGTACATAGTACCTAAACAGATTTGGAGCAATCGTCTGCAGGTTCGACCTATATTACTTAAAATGTGTAATTTTCTGATCACTAGAAAAGCGATAGTTGGGTAACATGCTAAACTTTGCGGTATGGTAGTTGGACTAATACCTTTTAGTAAGTTCTACTAAAAATTTTATCAACAGTGCAAACCACAACATTGAAATAGCTAGATTGTGTAATATTATTTATATGTCCGCTGCAAGTGTGGCGTCGGCATGGTAACAGAGTCGATCCATCTTGAACGGACGCCGGTTAAGGAATAAAGACTTGGAATAATGACACGACAGCAGAATATCTGCTATTCGAGGAACATAACTGAAATGCTTAAAAATATAAAACTACCCGTATGATAAATTTGTCCAACGGTTGACTTCAACTCCTGTAGCGTTAACTTAACAAACTATATTAAATGAATGGTTGCACATCCTATTTATATTGTAAATTCAAATTAGTAACCTCTGGGATACACAAATATTTATTTACAAGTTATTAAAAGTAAATTCCGATTAAAGAAAAAGATCACTCTAAAAAATAACAAGAAATATTTCACCAGTTTTAAGTAACTAATGTTTTTTATTCCACCAAAAAAAAATCCAAATTTCCTCATTTTCTTACGTCACGTTCTTGCATTAGGTAAAGACGTCGACGTTTTACTTAAATTACTTTAACGACATTTTATTGAAACACGTACAAAACATTAATTTCAAGACAATTCTGGCAAGCTATTTTCAAATAGATTAATTTGTCAGATGCGCTAATTTCAAAGGTAAGTAGGTATAACGTGATCGTGAATCAAGTTCGGTACATTAAATAATGTTATTGTAACACTTTTCCTTATGAGATTAAACGTAGATAAAAATCTTTCACTTCGGGAACAAAATTGAATCTGAAGTATAAATAATGGAAAGGCACAGAATGAGAAAAAGATGTAAGATCGCGCATATCTTTGATCGAATATAAACAAAGTATCACAATAATTGTGTCGATTCTTTATACCACCCGTTGCTCTGACTAGACATCTAATGGATCAAACCAAATTCGGAAAAGCTTATTCAACAGGTAATTCGATACACTGCGTTTAATGTTTTTTTACAAAAACACACACAAAATAAATGGGAAATATATGGGATAATCTAAAAATATATGGGAATATCCCATATATTTTTACACTAATAAATTATTGATTGTGATAAGTCTGGAGCATTATAAAATCTACCTATAGCCTGCATCCATAGACTAGGATAATATCGAGGAATTTGACAGTCACAAACTTCTTATTAACTAAGCAATAAAAAAATAATGATACATTCTGAAGATCGATATTTTAGTCCACCGATTTGATATAAAATATAACGTTCGCTTTATCAGTCTGGTGAAGTCAACAATTTAAAGGCCTCCTTCATAAGAGGCAGAATCTTTCTAGCCGAGTCTAAATTCAAAATGGCCACTCAAGCGACTTACTACTTTTGGCTACTAGTAACTTGCATTTATTTTTGTAGATATTGTAGGCGACCCACTTCGCCACGTAGTACCATGAATCCTCAACAGGTGATGCAACTCTTGAATTGATATTATCACAGAGGGCTGAATCATGCTGAAGTAGTTTGATAACCATTTAACGTATAAACAACGTCCCGACATCAACCATTGTGGCGGTGACAGGCACCGTCAGACATAACCGTTGTCTAGTCGGAAGATCTTCCCTTTTCCGATACTCCAATTCCTGCCACACTTCGTCTTATAGCATTTCGACGTGACCATCAACGCCTTCATCAACATCACCATTGATCATTTATATCGCTATATAGATATCATAAAAGTTATTTAAATTTATACCATCCACATAAATGTTTAACCTTAACCCATTTACGTTAAACTAAAGGGTAACCAAATAATTACACAGTACAATTATATGTTAAAACAATGCAGAGAATGTCTAATATTTACGAGTGGGCGGCCATTATGCATTAAAAGGTCGCTCATTGCAAGCGGACCGTGGACAGGACGTTTCGAGAATTGCTCGACTTTTTTACGCAATACTAATTAAGTAATCGCATCCGGTTTTAAAAAAGGACGCTTAATTTTTATTGCAGCGAGAGCAAATTTATTATTATCATGCTTTTAAGAGATTGGTGTCACCTTATAGGATTTACTTAGTTTAGATTCGAGAGCATTTGTTCTTCATCTCCTATCATCCGTTGAAGGGATGGAGAGCTCGGATAGTACTCATATATCCTGAAAACGTTGCTTGAAAAGTCAGGTGATCCACGCTGATCGCTGTACTGTAATATGCAGTAAATGTATTCGGTCTAATAATGATTTTTATACACATTCTTTTTCTATTAATTTCAAGTTGTTTTGTAAAATTTTCAGCAGTCATCCTACATGTAAATGAGCATATATGGTTTTGTGTATAAATTATGTTCACAGCCTAATTCGACTCTAACATGTAAAAGATAAAACGGTGAAAAATAGCCGTTTGTGCTATCACAGTTCTCATTTAGCAAAACTGTCCAATTAAATTTGCTAAGCTTAGTGTGTTACATTACTATTACGTTTATCATATATGATAATTACGTTAGCGATGTTTAACATATTATGGGTGTTTAACATATTATTAAATTTAAGTGTTATATTTCATTTCAAATTAATGGTTGTAGTTTAATTGTAATAGAGGTTGTGTTTTTGTCCCTATAGGATATTTATTTATTCTTTATTGTACACAAACAGATAAAATACATTTTTTACATAAGAGAAACTTTATATACAAAGGCGAGCTTAACTCAAAAATGAGTTTTCTTCCAGCAAACCTTAGAATGTAAAAATATTTGAGATAAGAAAAAGGATAGAATCTAGTGTACTACATACAGAAACATACACACAAATACATATATACAAATACCGAAACACCAAAATAAATACATACATATATCACTTTGAGAGAAAGTGCTCCTTAACTCTTTTTTTTTTGAAAACACTCGGAGAAGAGCTATCCTGAAGACAATTAGTCAAGTGAGTTCCATAAGCGTACCGCACGTACAGTGAATGACTCACTGTACGTGCTACTTGATTTGTGCTGCAGGATACGCAAAAGAAGAGAAGAACTATATATGATGTAGGTATGCAAGGCTGATTATATGGTAAGCAAAAATATATAATATTTGTAAATAATGTATAATAATTTAAGTGTGGTGCCGGCATAATATTAACGTCCTCCACTTGTTCCCGTAGGTGTTGTGTGAACCAGCTAAGGAATGTACCAGGATAATGAGCAGCAGCGTTATCCTGTTATTCAGTCAAAATCTACTGCGATATCCAAAACGCTTGTCAGGCGTGGAGATTATGGCAAATCCCTCCTCTTTAGAGAAGAGGACCATGCCCAGCAGTGGACTTCTACGAGCCGATGACGATGATGAATGGTGTATATGGGATCAATCGTCAATTAGTGTGCATTGAATTTAAACACATTCGGAATGTAAGTTTATCATCGCTCTAGGTGATAAATACAAAGCTCTTACACATTGTTTGGAACGTTTTATTCAACGAACCACCAGTTCACCGTCAGACTGCCCCTAACATAGTAACTCGACGTGGGTGATATCAGACACTAATAGATCACCAAAGCGTTAAAGTTACTACAAACAGAAATTCAACACCATTGTTGGCAGCAAGACCTCATTCGAATAACAATATGTTTTTATGCCGTAACTACTAACGTAACAGTTATTTAAAGATTAATGTCAGCCGGCATCTCTCAAACCTGTCCGAATTTGATACAAGTACTACTTGGTGATGATATAGAGCTGTCCGGTGCCTTTCTAAATGATGTGTTCAATTTATCCACAATAATTTTCGTAACAAGAATTTATTCGCGTATGTAAGCACAACAACTATTTAATTCTTAACAGACGGAGCCTTCTTGATAGTTTTCAAGAACCCAACTCATTTCTTTAAAACTTCATGCACATAATATATTGTCAGGCTTAATGGCTGAGGTAATTCTACTTAGTCGATATTTGGATACTCTTTTCATTACACCCGCTACTAATTATTATCTTTTTTAAATAGTTCAAGCTCGAAAGATAACTTCATTAGGCGTTATATTGATTGGGATAAGATTAACCTTAAATTACGAAGATTAAATAATGTTATTAGGTATTGTTGTAGGTCAGTCAGATTCGTTCACCTATGAACAGTTGCAAAACTAACCAGTTTTTGTCTCTAATAATTTGTCGCTAAAACACTGATATAGTTTAACATACTTTAGCTTATACATATTTCAGTTCTATAAAGAACAATCCGTGAGTTTTGGTGTGCATTCTATGGAAAATTCCAATCTCTTCCAACATGACCGTATCATTGAGTATATACTATACGGAATTTTGGGTCACTTCATCAAAGGTTAAGCCTGTATGTGTATCGAGTACCGTAAGATTACGGTGCGGTATGTCTCAGAACTTGTTTTATCTGATCATGTCTGGGCATGTCCATATTAAAGGAAAGGGCCGTTAATGTGTTGAAAAATAACACCGATACAGGTGCTCTAACCGGTGTGATGCATTGTCGATTAGGTCCCACCTAACAAAGGATTAATCCCTAACATCACTATAGCAGAGTGATGACTAATAATGATGTTTATGAAGTCATTGATGATCATATAGGGATGTCACCAGTTACAGGTCAAAGTGTGGCAGGAGTGGCTGTATTTTAAAAAAGATTTGGATTTTTATATTGTGACTTTAACAAAATCTAAAGCAATACAATATACAAAACCCTAAAACGTATGAAGGTAATGACGACCTGCTTTTATAATTCAAGGACTCATTCTAAAGATCACAGTAATTTAACAAATTTTTTCAGATATCGACACAAAAACTACAATACAATCAGATATTTGCATAGTAAACAACACAACAGCAGTAGCAGCAGTTCTATTTGGCGGTGGGTCATTCATAAGCTGTTGGTGCCTATTCCCCCTGTTTGAGTTGTTCACTCCAGCTCTACCACCAGTACATTTGGTGAAATTGATAACAGAAGATCAAGAATTGAATTCCACCACTAACCAAATGAGTAATAATTTTTTTTTTATTCAAATCAAACTCTTAAACTCTGACGTGAATACTTCGATGAGAAGTCTGAGACTTAATAAAGATATCTGGTATAAGACGATCCAGGCATTTACCAATTGACACTTGGATAAACCAGATTCTATTAAATGGAGTTGTTACTGTAACAGCGTTACGACTTCGTTCTGGAGAAATTTCATCAAATAAATTCGAATTTATAATTTAAAAAACCAACTCTCCAATGATTTGAATCGTGTAATAAAGGGACGTGCAACACATATTGATGGAATGTATTCCAAACGAAGATGTTAGGAGATTATTTGGCAGGGAAGTCAGTGATGGGTTTATATGTAACAGCGTCTTAGCCTTCCCATTTTCTGGGCAAGCCAAGGCACTGTATAAAATGGCTCAGTTAGTTTTAAGGAATGTTCACAGTAAGCATTTAGCAGATTTAAGTTGTAGATGTATCTGTAGCTATGTGCTGCACCTTAGAGGATACCATCATCGCTAAGCGATAAGACCCTTTCAATAAAGAGAGGAAAAAATCAAACCTAGAATCGGACTTAGCTAGCCAGTTGGCCCGCGTTGTCCATATTATCTACTGGGACGAGATGTAACATCGCGATACCGCTCGGGAGACTCGTATGTTTAATGTAACGAGGCCAACGGAGTCGTGCCGTAAACTTTGATGTGACCCGAGGAGATGCAGTTCGGGGGACTACACGTCTACCTCGTTTTGAGATATTATGTTGATTTATTTTTCCGGCGGAGTAAATTGATGTTCCAAAGTTGGAGTACGGGTTATAAAATGTACTCCAAATTTTCAAAATGAAGAAATCTTTAAGTAGGATAAAATTGAAAACGCCACGGTTACGTGTTACGCGTTTACAATCCAATACGAATCAGTCTCCAACCATATACACAATATAATCAGACTTTACTGATTTGAAGTCATCGGTTTCACGAAGTTAGCCGATAGCACTTCTGTATCGCGAAAGTTTCGATTCTTACGCGTGTACTAATCACATCCTTTTTTATAGATGAGATAACGAACAAGCAGATGACCTCATGATAAGCAATCACCCTGTGAATCCACCAGAAAGTGACGTAATAACCTCGTATGAAGCATTAAATGCTTTAAGCGAGTTGACTAACATAAATTGAAAATTGTATTAAATTGCTAAACTATTTTCACGATAAAAAAAAGTTTTGTTATCAAGTTAATATAACAGCAATAGTATAGCAATAGTATAGCAATAGTATTTCTATATCGATATAGGGATGACGCCATTTATAATCACTTTCTTTCCTGTTTGGGTAAAGCGTGCTATGTGGTCGCATTACAACAGCATCACTCCATCTCATCCCGCAGATGCCGTAGCAAATCGCGTACACACCCGGGTAATTTCTCCTCAAATACAAGCCACACTGACCTCCAATACGACTGCGGAACGTGAAGATTAGGGCAAATCCCTTATTCGATCCGATCCAACTAGACCCGAGAGGACTTCAACAAGCCGATAACAGGCTGATGATGATTACGTCATCACAGACCTAAATTTTTACTATAAATGATTTCACTCGAGTAAAAGAGTGCTACTCATGTTTTGACATTAGTTTGAGTTATTCAAAATCTGCTGTTATAATCTGGTCTACGACCGAGAGTTGGATTCTGACTACTATTATCCTTGCAGCTACTAAAACGTCTACGTCGACTAGTAATTAGTAGACCGTTAGACCATCAAACATATGGCGACTGTTTCGAAAGGAAACAGGGGCTCTGAGCGACCATCCAAAGTGAGCCTCACGAGGAGTACTCAAAAGGATGAAGCATAGAGGTACGCCGGAAAAATTCGGATACGATCCTGGAGCCGCTTCAACGTGCCAAAGCCGGCTAGTTCAGAGCCTTTAATCAATAGAAATTCGACACACCCTGCCAGCCACTCCCACGGCCAATGGTATTCCATCTAACACCGGTTGTGGTAATGAAAGAAAGAAAACATATTTATTTGGACAAACATATTTATAAAGGGAGGAAGCAATAGAGTGGATTGGTTTACAGTCGCAATATTGATAATATGTCATACGTCTAAAAATGTCCCATCTCAACTTGAAAAGGCCCAATCTTTGCTCAAGCTGATCAATCTTTTAACCTAGTAATCTTTGTTCAACACAAAGATCGACTCAAAAACTCGAATTCCGACCCACTCATTAAAAGAGGACCTTGTCACTCATATCTCATTATTAATATTAAATAAATACAATCAAGAAATTCTTGGTTTCAAACAGTCAGTGCAACAAATCACATTTATATCATTATATTTTGTCATGCCATTATCGATCTTATTCTTTCACAACTGAAGGGGCTTTAATGCATACGCGCACAAATTGTTTTGAGATATTTTTATGTACATTTTTATAGTCGTCAACCGGTATGTCAACACTGAGTCATGTCTGACGTCAGTTCGTCTTTTTTTCTGTTAATATGTATAATACTAACTTTTGCCCGTGGCTTCGCCCGCGAAAACGTCGCTTTTTCCGTTACATGAGAAATCCCGAATCAATTTGTTTCAACTGATCATCCAATCAATGATTTATATAAAAAGCCTAAGAACCACTTTTACTTGACCTCTCGTACCTTAACAGCGGCTACTAAAACACGGGTCAAGCTGTACCTTCAATTCTACTGGACCGATTTTGAAAAAACATGTCGGAGTATTTAATTTGGAACTGTTATAGTTTGGCCAAAATCTACCCGCAGGTTTTTGCGTGAAGCTCGAACAAACAAACAAACAAACATTGACGGATTTAGTTTCAGGAGCCCTTAATTAGTCGATCTGAGTAGTTTGTTTTTTAATATCTTTGATTTTTGAAAGTTTTACATTTAACAATTTTACAATAGTATAGATAAATGTATAATGTGCGAATAAACGAAATCTATTTATATTTAATGTGGCCGATTACGATCTTATTTTGGTTCGCGGTCAAACTATGTAAACAATTTGCCTTGAGTTAGCATCCAATATTATTTTTATCCAAGATGAAACGGATGCAGCAAAGATATTATAAGAGAATATAATATCTTTGGGAGGCGGCATATGCGATTGGGGTAAGAGGTTGTGTTTGTTTGCCGTGTGGCGCCGGCATCATGATAGCGTCACTCAGTTTCATCCCGTGGATGCTATAAGACCCAACTGAGGGTTGCACCAGGATGGAGAAATGGGTGGCAACGTTATCCGGTTGTCTATTAGAAACTAATGCGATCTTTAAGACACCTGCCAAGCGTGGAGATTATGGAAAGTCACTCCTTAGGAAAGCCCGTGTCCAGCAGTAGACTTTTACGGGGTGATGGTGATGGTTTACATATAATTTGAATTATTTACTCTATGATTTTATAATAAATTATTTAATAAATGAATTGTAATACCATTACTGTGTTTCACTTCTAATGTGCCCACATATTCTCCAACATACAGGAACCTTTCCCCTTTATAATATTAGCATTAAAACAAACAAACGATAATTGTAATTGATGATTATTATCTAACGACACCAGACTTGGCTGATAAATAATTCGGTTAAGTAGAAAACGATGTAACAGATAAACATGATGACATTAATACTCGTTCGTCTAAGCTTATTACCACATAACAATATGTAGCACTTCACAGTCGCATCCGTTGAATAATTCTAGGTTGGAAGGAAATCTTGGGATATAGCGGAAGGGAATGCTGGGTGTCTATTCAAAGCGGTCCTTAGATCCAAACCTGAGATCACCGTGAACAATCTCCAATTGCTGGAACAGCAATTCTAAGATCGCCCTAAAATGATGAAGTACGAGCAACATCCATAGTGGATATTGAAACTTCTCAATGAGTCGATAGAGGTCACCGCAAAGTTTTTAGCCGGTAGGAGTTTAACACGTCTAAGTAGGATTTCATCAGCGTTAAAAAAGCGTGATACGAAATATTAATGTACCGCATTTACTGTATATAACATCTACATCCAATGGAGAAAGAAGAAAAGTTTTCGAATGGCCTCCACGAACAGAAAAACACAGCGTGGGTAGGAGCCGCCCACCCGTTGGATTGACGTCGTTGAGAGATGCGGGTACACGTGGGATGGAAACGATTGAAACAGTTCATTGTTGGTTACAGGCTTCAAAACAATTGTTTCTCTGGAACTTGCCGAACGTTTCGGTTGCATTAGTAAATATTATTGAGAATTTTGGTTTTCAATGGCGAAATTGTATCGTAGATACTCGATTTATCAGAATGTAGGACTCTGGATATAAAAAGGGACGTTTACCATATTCCTATAATCATCATGGTAGATTAAATTCCAGATTCTTGAAGGTCGCAGTAACAGTTTGTTGAACAGTAGGATAATGATGTTGCCAATTTCTCTGGTATCTCTCCAGAATTGTTTAGAATTAGAACATAAAACGGCAGCCTTAAACCGTAATTACCTATAAGAATTTTACTGAGGATATTTTACCGACGCCTCAGAATATCGGTAACAGATTAACAACCACTCACAAATAACGTGTTAAAAGTCTATAACTCGGAAGAAATGGAACGAAATAATCGCCATCCATTACAAAATGGCGAATAAATTATACCTAATTAAATGAATCAAAGCAAACGTGATAAGATGAGGTCATCGTTCGTGGTGCCCGCCGGACACCGGACGGCCGGTATCTGTCCGGCGATAACCTAGCGACCGTCGGCAACGGCCTTTATCTATGGAATAAGTGACGGTTGCCACTGTCAGCGGGGAGCGAGATATTAACTAACAATATATAATATAAAATACCCAACACGACACTAATCGTCACAAGGGACGTGTGGATATCATGGATGACGTCGATGTTCCATAACCATACCTCTACTACAGAAGAAGAAAGAAGCTTATAACACAAACAGCGCTTATACGAAAAGACTCCATCTCAGCATCATTATACGCAAGACCAAACACAGACTCAAACACAGAGAGCACTTCACGCCTTGTACAGCAATAACAGCAGACCTGGTATTAAAAGAGATAATGGGAAGATGAAGTATAAGAGCATGTATGTCAACTCTTCCTATAATCGATTCTTTCGTCATTTGGAGTTCACTACTTGACATAGGCTTCATCTAGTGAAGGAAGAGATTTCCTATAATTTTCACGGTTGTCAGACGTCTTGAATATCGCTGTGGATGTTCTGTGAATAACAATATTGGCACGGTGTAACTTTCAGCTACTTCTCGAAGCATCTACAGGAACAGATGATAGGATTACTATTACTATATCAAAGCCACGCCGAATTTTATCTTCTACATGGCGCTATTAATCCTGGCTTGTTGCCAGAGTCCGCCTTCCTACCTACTCTACTCCACTTTGCTCGATCTTTAACATCCTCAGTGGTGATTTCACTGGCGTCCATATCTTGCTTCACAACATCATTTCATATGGCAACCACAGATCATCTCAGGGACAATCAAATCAAGACAAATTCATCCGATGCACTCCCACAATCGACGCTAACCTAACCATACCACCTCAACCAACTTCCTAGAGTTCATCTGCCACACCGAATTTTATACCAAAAAGTATTTACTGCGCTCTTCAAGACTTTATAAAAGTGATAATGACAGTCAATGATATATTAAAACAGAAATCGATCCACACGTCGTGACGGCTATTAATTATATAAGAACCACTGACGCCCCCTCTATACACTTAGCAAAGTTGTACAAATTACATTACGTTTCATTTAGGTGAGTATTCAATTCATACGATAATGGAAGAAAATCCTGCCCTTATAAAGTTCTACCAAGGACAGTCGCATAGTTATCAACCTGTCAGGCATTTGAGATTCCGATGATTCGACAAGTGACAAAAAGTTTTGCAAAAATTTAAACCCACACGTAGCATAAGATAGTGCCAGATTACGGAATCTGGTATCTTCTGGTGTGGAAGTCAAGACTTAATTTAAGTCGTTATGCTAAGGTAAGAAGAGTTAAAGCAACATATTTTAAATATTATATAGGGATTTTCAACAAGAACTTTGTTTTCTAAAACAAAATAAAACAAAGAATTTAAATGAAGATGATTCAAATTTTT
>WUAW01010988.1:66017-101953 GCA_017165845.1 Thaumetopoea pityocampa
ACATGTTTAAGATTGCGGTATTTTAGTAATTTTATTAAATTACTAAAATAACGCAAATTAAACCCAAATTAAATTACTACGTACATATTTTATTTACTAGGTAAATATTTTATTTCATGATTACTAAATGAAAATTAGCAAATATTTTAAACCAATTAAACTATATATGTAGTACATATTTTATAACATCTTTAAGATTGCGGTATTTTAGTAATTTAAGAAAATATGTATCTACATACATAAATAAGTACATACGTACGTACGAAAATATATCTCTTAATAATACGTAAGTTTAATTTGTTTTTGTTGTTTTTAACAAACACGTAGCATTATGTATTACGTAATAATATATACAAAAATCGATTTTCTTCATACATTCAATTATCCGGATTTTCGATTATCCGAATGCCTAACGACAACCATTAGTCCAATTAATCGAATTTCCACTGTATTGTGTCTATACCTAGATACTTTATAAAATTTTAAACAGTTAAGTATGTACGTGTATGTACCAATGAATCAATAATAAGATTGATTTAATTATACAATTGTATAAAATATCATTTCCAAATAAATGTCATTTATATAATTTAAGACCTTTTATAAATTATTCATGTATTCTCCAAAAATTTAAAAAGAGTACTTACTACCCGAAAAAAGAACCAGTTATCGATCGCCGTTGTATGTTCATTCACGGAGAAATCTGGCGTGCCCGTGTGAAACAGAACCGGTCCAGGAATTCAATCCTTGAGAGATGTTTTTTGTCTTTTTACACCATATGACGCCGGGGCTGCGTCTGGCGCAGACGGTGATGATTGATCGGGGGTGCTTTGCGTTGGGCTTAACTGATATTAGGATGTTTATGCAGTGTCTTCGAGATTAGAGTTAAACAAACCTAAAATTTAGAAGGGCTCGTATATTTTAATGCAATATTATAAATAATATAATTCTGAAAAATCTCAAATAATTTTTTTTTTATTTATAAATATTGAACTTATTAATTATTTACTTCAAATGTTAATCAAGGTTAACCGTTATTACATATTACTTATATTATTAAATATAATGCCTACGATCTTTCAAAGAATAATACAGTAATAAAAATCATCTTTATTTTTTAACGCCAAGAAAGTGGATCTCATATTTTCTACTCGTAGCACTGTGAAAATAACAGAATAAAAACACAAAATAATTGTTGACTGACTGATTAGTAAAAAAATAAAGATAACTTTAATGAGATCGATACTACCGCATACTCCCATAATGTTATCTGCTACACTTGAGTCAAAATTAAAAGTGCTATCCGTTGATGAAATAAGAATTTACTCGCAAGTCACACAGAATACGAAAGTCTCTTGAAGACCGCGATAAATTTGGAAACTTTCATATATTTTTGTCTATAGTAGATAGAACTTTATTCTTGTGTCCTATTTAAGTATACTAATTCATAATACATAAATACATTACAAGTATAGAAACTGAAATATGGAATGAAATAAAAGCGTTAACGAAGACACGCTTTTTCTTAACTGCACCCACTATTCATAGTAATACGACTTGTATCTCAAGAATATTCAATTTATATAGCAAAACACCTGCATCCATATACCCTGCTCATCCATTATCCCGACCTAAATTTAAGGTCTGCTGTTATTGCAAGAGTTGTTGCTGTAAGGTAAGTTTAGATAACCGCCTGTTATCTGACGACTGACAACAACTTTGTAAACCTCTATAATCCCTGCTTCAAATAGCTTCTTTGAGACACCAGATGGGTTACACCTTTTTACTTGCCTTCCGTAATACGATTAAGCTGTGGTATTCTAAGCATGCTCAGACCAGTTCGTTCTCTGTCTTAGAATCCAAAAACATTCTGATTCGACCATGACTCTCTGAAATCACACGTTCAAATAATAACGTATCTTCAGCAAAACGCCTGTGTATACCCTTATAATTAGTGTCAGTTTGTTTATTGTTGGATGCGTCAGAAGCGTGTAGATCTGTGCCATGTCTCCGCTCGCCGTGCCACCAATGATAACTAAACTATAAATAGAACGACCCTCCTCAGTTGGTTCACTATTTTTTGTTTTACTATTGGCGATATGAATACCGCATTATTAAACAGTGGAATTGAACATGATACCCATATCATGTTGATCCAAATAAAAAATTTTAATATGCGCATGTTAACTATAGTATTATAAAATGGTTAAATGTCAAATTTTCAAAAATCAAAGATATTTAAAAACAAACTACTCAGATCGAAACAAATACTTAGGTCAGGTAGTCTTTTAGCCTGCCCGGCAAATACGGTGAGAAACCCCGGCCTCCCGAACTACTACTGTCACTTCCTACTCCTTCCGAGATAGTAGTATCCTATACCTTATAGTCCTTTTCCTAAATTCCATATTCCTTGTTCAATACACCTTTCCTACCTCATCCTTTTACCTTTCCTCTCCACTAAGCCGTGGGTACGCAATGAGGAACTTTAATCATTTTTGAACCTTAAAATGGGGCCTTGTGGTTCGCTTCCCGACACATCTCGTTGCCCACAGGGGCAAAATGTGGGCTGCGGATATCCAGTTTGCTACATTAAACGATCGTAGCAGGTGGAAAGAAGTGGTCTCTGCCTACCCCAATGGGAAAGAGGCGTGACTCTATGTATATACGACCTAATCCCCCTGCTGATTAAGGGAGGCTTGTGCCCCTATAGTGGGAACAAAATGGACTAAGAATAATGAATGATGACGTATAAGCTTATTTGTTGAATACATTTTGAATTTTGTGACTTTTCAAAACATGGTTTCAATCAAATTTCAATTTGGTAATAATTATTTATCTCTTTTTCCTGTATGTTTATTTTAGCTGTATCAAACAAACTTTTTCTTTCTTTCTTTCTTACTTTCTAGGTGTAGAAACAATCATCATGAGATTGAACACACACGCTGTTGGAAATAAACCTTCCCAGAACATAGATAATTTATTGTCAAACTCTGAGCTTTACAACAAATTTGGTCTTTCGTTTCCAACTTACCACCTCAAACTGTGATGTATTTAAAATGGTGTTCCTCATAAATACACTCACGAGAAATTCATTCATTCCTCTATCACGGCGCGAGGTTACTAACCCGTTCTGTGAGTACCTAATGCTTCTACAATGAGTACATAAATATGTAGGTAGATGTTAATTCTCGGTCTGGACGTCAGTCTTAGTCATATTCAAGGAACAAAGACAGAATGACGAATGCATGTTAAATTTGTTTACCCGTTTCACTTACTAATGAAATTTCGTTTGATTTATTCAATTTATCAGTAATATGTGGTGGACGTTCACGTTGATAGCATTACAGCATATGATAGGCATATAACATAAGAGTTGGTTTTGCACAAAGAGCATGATTAAAAAATTAAAGGTCCTATTTCTCTGCTAGTTCTATTCGATCGTGATTCGAATATTAGAAGTTCCTTTCGCTTTGTATTGTAATTCACATTTCACATAATGGATTCTATTTAAATTCCTGTGTGGCCCCGGCATAATCATAACGTCATCCCATCTTTTCCCGTAGACGCTGTGAGAACAGGTTAAGGGATGTACCAGGACAATGGTCGGCAGTGAGATCATATTATTCGATTAAAATCTACCGCGATTTCCAAGACGCCTGCCAAACGTGGAGATTATGGTAAAACCCTCCTTTTTATGGAATAGATCTATGTCCTGCAGTAGTCTTCCAGGAACTAATGATGATCACGATGAAGTAAATTCTTTATTAACATAAACATAAGACACAATTTCATTGTATCTCTGAGTCCTCAGTAAAGGCTTGAGTTTCAGAAGTCAGTACTATTCCCGATTCTATGTACTAATTAATAATTAAGAAAGAAATTGAAATTACAATCAGCAGAGGCAACAGAATAATAACGCTGAGCCAACATCTCCTATTGAAGTTTTTTATACGACACAAATATTTACAGAGTACGAGATAAAACTATTTATCGGCACCATTGAGCTTTACTTCCGTCACTTGTGGTTAACTACTTAACTAAATGAAATTGTTGAATACTTTTACTGTTTACTTAACTGTAACAGAACTGTGTAACTGTAACTTCTTGAATGCACACTAAACTTATTTGTACTCGTACAAACCCGAGTGTTAGTTTTAACCTCACGAGTTTAAAGTAAATAGTAAGGGATAAGAACTTTTACGAAGGTATAAGTAAATATTTCAAGTGTTTCATCATCATCATCATGAGCTGGTGAAAGTCCACTGCTGGACATGGGCCTCACACTCAAAAGGAGGATTTTGCAATAATCTAGGTGTCTTTAAGACAAGAGTGAATAGGTGTTACGGATAGGTGAAAAGTATAAATAAAACGCGCTAATAAAGGAACAATGGTCTATAATGAATCGTAGAAATAGTGAAACTGATAGAAAAATAAAATATAAAATTGACAATATCACTGAAAATTTAGAAACAAATAGTAAGTTGAACAAAGAGATTAAAAAAGATGATGTGCAACAATGTGTTTTTATTGAGCTAGTAAGTTTTACCACCCTACTCAGGGTGGTAAAACTTACACTGCCACTTACCATCAGGTGGGATTGTAGTCAAGTCCTAGCTTGAATATGGTAAAAAAAATCTCCACGTTTAGCAAGCACTTAGAGATCGCAGTATATTTTGATTAATGAGCAGGATAATGCTAGTGCCCATTATTCTGTGTATGCGCAGTGTGGAACGGCCACCTACGAGATAGACCGACGACCTGATGAAGATCGCTGGGTCACGTTGGATGCAGTTGACTACGGACCGGTCGCACTGGAATTCGATTGGAGAGGCCTATGTTCAGCAGTGGACAGCGACGGGCTAAAATGATGATGATGATGTTTCAGCTGGTTCTCACAGCATCTACGAGAAAAAATAGAGTGACGCTTTTATTATGCCGGCGCCACGCAGTGAATATGCGTATTTTTTCACGCAAGTTCATTGCTACCCAGTAGCTATTAATTTTATCATGAATGCAACAAACCAGATTTACAAGTCTTACAATGCATCCCTAATATTAAGTGGCCACTCCTACTTTTCAACCCATACCACTTATACGAGTAGTAAGCGGGTAGTTTATCCGGTCGTACTTGTGATAAGTGGCTACTACGACCCATTGACAACCACGAAAATGTTAAGGAGATTGATATACTGCTCCCATTCCCACTCCGAAGGATGAAGTTATACCACGAATACCTTACATGCTTCCGGTTACAGAATCGCATTTACTATTCAACCGGTAAAACAAAACAACAATCAATTCATTAATATTTGGCGGTAGAGTGAAGATAAGGCGGTGATGTCTCACTCCTGTTGCAGTCGTATGAGCTCGTTCATTAGAGGTTTACTTTCAATACTTTCTTTATCGCCCTTATGTTAATCGAGATCTACTATCATTGCAAGGAATGTGATTGTATCGTAATGATAGGTTTATTTCCAAGCGTGTGAACCTGCTTTATTTACTGACGAGATAGCAAGGAGCGTATCGATAACGCAAGCCTTCTTCTTTGAAACATCGATTCAAATCGATGTTATCGATAACTCACGAGAGCACATCCCTCCCCACTATCGTGTTGACGTTGAATCGGTGGCGCACGAGCTTGTCGTGGATTTTCTTTTATATAAAAGAAACTTTTACGTGCTGCCAACCAGCGTACCTTGCGATACAGAAGACGTACAAAGTGGTCACCAACGTGTCTACAGAGTGTGGACTTCGCAGCTGGAGGAACAAAGGTAGGCTTTTACCCTATCTTTGTCAGTGTCTAATGCTCCCTCATCCGCTTTGGAATAGGTCATCCCGTTTCCATCCCCAATAGTAATCAGGTAAGCCGGTCCTCTTACAGTGATTGTAAGGATTTTAATTATAGACACCTGATGTCACCCCCATAAACCAATACAATCCTTTGGCGTACCCATTATCGGAAACTTTTTTAGTTTATATGTATAAGTTATGTTACCATAGCATGGTCCGTGCGTGACAAAAAACACCTTGTTTTTATTAAAATAAAAATTGCTACGATCAGTCTCATCGATATACCAGCTAGATACTATTGTTTTATGTGTCTTAAGAAACATCGAGCAGCTACGAAAATGATTCTGTGACCAGTCACATTCTATAGCTTCTCCATGTTTCGGAAAGCATGATATGCAGTGATATAGCTCAAACGGAACCCCCTTTGAGCTATGGATGATACTGACAAGGACAAGGACTGTAAAGATCAGGATACAAAGTTTTGTTACTATATTAAATATAACAAAACCCTCTTTTTATGAGACATCCAATGTAGCAGTGGACTCCAGCCGGCTATCATTTGTAATAGGTATTTTTTTAATTTCAATATGATTATGAAATCAGTTGCTCATTTTCAGATTAAAAAGGTGAGCAATAAGTTGATTTATAAACATTTTTTACTACTTTCTACACGTCACTTTCTGCCACGTAAACTATAAAATACAGAGACACACTCCAGTCAGCGGTATTGCCTGATGCCTGCAGCACGGTGACATTCATAAAAGAGCCCATCTTTTTACAAGATCAGCAACACCTCAATGAGTCCTCAAGTTTTGCTTATCATCACGCGGAATTATCGTTCACCTCGTTTTATATAAGAAATAACTGGCCCTATATATAAACCACGCAATTATAGAAAACCTACTTTCCAAATTTCTTCCCAGGTGGCAACAGTCTCCGAATAAAATAACGTGACATACAGATAGACAGGACGAAATTACAAATATTGCTTGTTTTCCATTTGGCTACGGTACCCTAGAATTATTACGTCGTTTCATTACAAGATGATGATCATTTCATTACAATATCAAGCTGAAATTTCATCCTAACCAGTCGAAGCATACTCGCCCATTAATCGAGAAACATCTTAACTCGATCTTCACAAATTCGACCAACTTACCATTCGTTACTCACTATGTTTCTTTGCTTTAAATTGCAGTAATGCCAAACATTCTAAGTAAAGGCCGTCGAAATAACAGGCAGGTATCCACTGGTAAGAACGGTGTCGAAATGAGTCAGTATTGGCCAATTAATTTCATGCCCTTCTCAACACCTCTAACGCCCGCCTTAGATAAATGAAGTGTATACGAGAAAAATCTGTTTTTAATTCAATTTATTAGGTATGTTGGCTTGATGACTAATTAAGCTACCTAACTTATTTAATAGGAGAATTAAGTCGCAAAGCGCTTGATATGATTCCTAGTAAATAAATGGTTTCCTTTATCCACTTTACCGAGTTTTAAGTTCATATTCTATCATCATAACTTATTAACTTTTAAAGAGACAATATTTTCTCGACTAATCTTCCCGTGTTAAATACGATTCATTCCCACATTAATACTCAGATTAATAGACTTGCTCCTCCATCTTTAATTTTACTTTCGCTTTTCTCTTTTTTAAATGATCACAGTATTAAAATATGAACCGACATGTCTTACAGATACTGGCCGCAAACAATGGACCCGGTACGTCGTCTATACGCTTCACCCACACAGACGTCCGCCTTCTCCGATTGGTTAGAAAGTCGGACAGAGCACAAATACATTGACACGGTGTGGTTTTATTGCAACAACGCGTTCTACTCTAGCGCTTTTGTGGTGTACTAATGTACACATGTGTCTTAACGTTAATGTATTATGTATCTGCTTAATATACGCCTATTCGACTTTATGGAAACAGGTATATGTAATGTTTAATGTAAATAGAAATATACAAGTACTAACGTGTATATCGTTGATCAAGTTTTATGGCGCCTAACTCAAAAAATGATCGTTTTAAGTTTTATTTGAGTCATTGGATTGGGAATCAAACAATGCATCATATGATCGATCATGTCGTACGGTTAGAGCAAACAGGATGCGTGCTCTTAATGTTTTTGTAATAATAAAATACATTTATTTAATAATTACGTACTAGAAACATTTGCTCTCCTGAAATAATGTTTCTTATGACTAACGCGGCGACAGAACGTAAGCGACCATATGATAAGTGATGATATTAAATGACTCGGAATGGATGGTATGACGAAGGGTAAACAGTGAGTAAAAACCTTAATCAAGTAGAAGAAATCATTAGCCAAAATGGACTTTTTTTCGCAAGTAATCATCAATTCACAATTAAAATTTAAATATTGCCGAATTATTGATGAATAAAGAGAGTTACTAGGAATCTATCTAGTTACCATGTGGAATAGAATTCAAAATTAGAAAGTTCTATGGAGAACCAGTCACTTATACAGCAGCAGTGCCAGTTGATAGGACACATGGCTCGCGGAACATTCCAACGTTGGCAACTCCAAATTTAAAAAAATATAATCTGGAATGTGTGTAACAGATGGTAGTTGGACAGACAACCTAATTAAAATCATTGGAAATTGGTGAATGCAGAGCCATTCTGTGTAGAGATCAAAGGAAGCCTATGTCCAGCAGCGGTTGTCTTTGAGATGAAATAATGATGATGATTAATGAATTTAATTTCCGATATTTCGGCACTGTTGCAATTACCACATGATGCATGAATGATGGATGAAAAGTTCACGATAATGACGCTTGCATAAGTTCCGAAGTTGTTACGAAGTATAATAAGTATTGTTGCCCCTGCAAGACCGACGCGAGATTCGCCCAGTCTTGGTCTTGCACCAGTAAATCAGGTTTTAGTATTGGTATTATTCTTGAATACCCACTCTTGAACTTACTGCATGAATCTCGCAAGCCTTGCGATACCTAATCTCTACTTATCGTACAAGGTTCTGTTCTTATCAAGTGACAAAGTAGGACTGTTCGGTGTTTATATAGAACTAGCTAAATTCTGCGGCTACGCTCTATGTGATGGTGATGATAAATATTTATAGCCTATCTCCATTCTCGGTATCTTTCTGCTATTCTTGCGTGCAAGAACAAGACTGTTTTTGGGCAATAATAATAAGTTTAATTAAGGACCTTGCAGCAAGAGGGACAAATCCAAATTTCAACCGTTACTCTTAACTTTAAAAAAAAACGAAATTATTCTAAAACTTATTTATTTACCTTAAAATCTTTAGTTAAATATGTAAATATGCATAATATTATAACATGTAACTGTAAGACATAAGTGTAACAATTAATATATATTTATACACACGTTTCATTTGAATACCCGAAAGTTTTAAAATTTGGACTTGCCTCCTTTCTGCAAGGTCCTCAATTGTGAAATATAGGAATCCCCATTCAAGGTGAATATAATAACGTCATCGCAACTCTTCCCGTCGATGCTGTGAGAACCAGCTAAATGATGTACCAGGATAATAAGCAACAATGTTATTCTGTTATTCAACCAAAATCTACTGCGATCTCCCATACGCTAACCAAATGTTGAGATTATGGCAAAGCACTCCTTTTTATGGAAAAGTGCCATGTCCAACGTTGGCCGATGATGATGGTGACCGAAAACGTATCTAACAACTCAATGAATGGCCATGACAGTTTAAAACACGTCACTACAAAGTATCTGCTTCAAATCACAGGAGTTTCGATATTCAAAGTCAAAGCCAAACCCGAGCGCTCATTAAAACCCGAACGCACCGACTTTATAATTAGTCTTTCCCGTCTCGTTGAAGTATGGTGGTCTATAAAACCGCAGCGCAAACCAGTTCTTTGTTACCTCCATACGATTGTCCGCGTACCACGAGATCGCATCAACCAACCGGTTTTAGGATACATACAACTCAACATAGCAGTGCGCTATTCTGTGGTTTATGTGCCTACACAAACAATTGTTTCAATAAGACTACTGTTTATAGAAAACCATCTCAAATCAACAATAATGCCACATTTGTAAGGCACACAATTCACAATAATGGTATAGAATACACTTTTATTGTACACCAATTCAACACATTTCAGTAGTGTTATATGACTCGTACAATTACGTAGTGTGTACTTATAGGCCGATTTATTACAAACTGCGACTTCTTCCACACAAATTTGTATGTATAATTTCATATACGAGTAATTTTGTTTATAAACAATAACACCTTTGCGTTTTTTAGATTTTGTATTAAAAAAAGAATTAATACCTAAAAATACTGCGAAAATCATCCGCCATATTGAATGTGGATCACGTAACTCCGGTGACGTGACATGTCAGTATTAATCCCGTATACTGAGATGATCTCAACGATATACTATTTACTGACATATGACATTACCAGAGATCCACTAAATTAAAAAAAATGTGTATTTGATTTTGAAGTCTTACAGAATCATATTATTTTTGTTGTTTTTCTTTTTTATTTTGGAATAAATTTTAAATTATCTATATATTTAGTATAATCAAATACCCAATACAGATAGGACGCTATTCAGAATATGTTCCAATTGCATGGTACCGACGCGGGCGTATGGCGAACGTCCTTGCCGCACAGAAATTACCGTTTTAGAGCGAGGACGCGTACGTAACAAGCTCGGCAGTTTTATCTACGTTTTGTGTGGCGGAAACGAATCCCGGCTGCATCTCAATTGTAAATGTAATCCCTGGAGATAAAACAGTACACAACTCTGCTGATAAAACAGTGGAGTTTGACCTAGATGCGACTGTTGTGTTTAATACTTGATGAAATGATTGCTAAGCAATATACTGTTTCCGTTCATACATTTTTTCATATAGAATATATATAATAATAATATATAGAATATATTTTAAGACGTTTTAATAAAGTATTATACTACAATTACATAAAATGTACACAGGGCGGGCTTAACGCAAACTGTGATTTCTTCCAGACAGACAACCTTTGTGCAAGACTGTATACAGATAATATGATGGCAATCAGAATTCCGCAATTAATAAAGGTTCAGCAAGGCGCGTCGTGTCAGTGGTCGGTATCTGAGCCGTTAAGCAGCGCTTGCCACGGCTGTTTGAGATTTATAACAATAATTCTAACATCTAGTTTAGACCTAGACACCCTGTCTCGGAAAGTAAATTGCTCGTAAAACAGTGGGTTATGAATCCCTGTAAAGACTGATTAGGTGGGCTGCTGGAATGACGTCAGACTTAATGAACGTAACTCCCCATAAACATCACTATACCTTATCCCCTCCAATAAAAGTAAAACGTAACTCAGTGTGGTATAATGAAGATAAAAGGTTTAGAATAGATGATTCAATACTCCAGCCATAACCCGGACGGACTGCTGTATATCATTCGATTTTTTCCAGTGGATGCTGTGAGAACCAGCTAAAGGATGTACCAGCATAATGGGCTTATGCTTTTATTCAATTAAAATCTACTGCAAACTCTAACACTTCTGCCAAGAGTGAAAATTATGGCAAATTACTCCGTTTTAAGGAGGCCCGCGTAAGGCAGTGGAGTTCTATGGACTGATGATGATGACGATGATGAAGCCGAAAGTTTTATTAAATGTTATGTCATTCTTATTACGAAACAACATTTTATGGAATAAAATACCGAACCGGAGAGCGTACTGTGGGCCGACCCTGATGAGATTGACCGAAGACTTGGTCGCGGGCAATCGGTGGATACAGGCGGCTCATAGCCTAACGACGTAGCGTTCATTAGTGGAGAGAAGGCCTATGTCCAGCAATCAACGTCTGCGGGCAGCAGATATGATGATAACTCCTATTAATTTTATCCTGGGTCTTTATTTATTGATAGACATATACATGGATAACTCTTTATTGACACACCAAAAACAATTAATTACAGAAGAACAAAACATATACGAAAAGTGTTACAATTGGGCGGCTTTATCGCTAAAGGCGATCTCTTCCAGCCATTCCTTTATTGGATCTCTAACAAAAGAATATATACATATCAACAGCATAATATAAAATTCTCCTGATTAGGGGAGATCTGTGCTCTGTAGTGGAGACGAGCAGGGACTGGGACTGATGATAATTATTATATAAATTTATTGTGCTTCTATACCTAATGAGGTCACGGCATTTGTTACATACTGAGAAAAGTATAGCACAATCATACTTGTATAAAAGTGCAAAATAAGAAAAAAACTAGGACATGTCAAATTTTTTGGTATTGAACGAAGGGAGCTTTACTAATAAATGTACAGACACCGCAGTTCAGGCTCGATAAAAATATATTTCATATGAATTTTTAGCAGTTTTTTTTTTCTTTTTGTTTTAGTGCTTTCTTTAATAATTAAAAGGTTCAGGATAGGTGATTCAAGATACTATTATATACTATTTCGGCCAACCAACAGACATTCCACTACTGAACATAAATAAGCCTCCTCCAATGATTGCCACACAAAGGCCATGAACATTTCATTTTTTTACTAAGTCTTAATGATTCGATTACAGTAACATTTTAGAATAATGAATAAATATATCATACTATCAACCAAAATCTGCTGCGATTGCCAAATCGCCTTCTAATATTGAAATTATGGCAAATCCCTTACTCTCAAGGAGGCCCATTACTAACAGTAGCTTTTCACATGCTATTGAAGATGATGAAGAAAATCATGGTAGCGTAGTGGATAAAGTTCCATCCCAAAACCGAGACACCAAAGTTTTCGAGTACGGTGATCTCCATCTAGCACGCTAACATTACCATGGTTTCTTCATGTTTCAGAAATCACATAAGACGGTGGGTCCCGGCTGGCATCTCAACAGCACTGATCATGAACAGAATTTCTGGAGGCTTACGGGGATGACGTCATATGGCTATCAATCAACTTAACCCGCCATACAGCTGCAATCCCTGCAGAAAAAACAGCAGTCCCTGACCCCAAAAGGAGCAACATACCATAACCGCTACAGATACATGGGCGGCGTATTAAAAATGGCAGCAGATATTTCCTGGACTCAAGGATGATGCATAGCAACCCATTAACAACGGTGTTTCTGGTCAGTGCTTACGACAACATGAAGAGATGGACGCTACTGTCACGAACGCATCACACAGAAATATCAATATACTAAAGATTTATAACAATCGAATCCTTTTTCCCTATAACCTGGTGAAAGTCGCAGGCAATCGGTGGATGAAGGAAGGATTAGAGGAGGCCTATGTCCAGTAGTGGACGTTTGTGGGCTGATATGATGATAACGACGAATCTTTTAATACTTCGATGGCTTATGTGCAACAAGCCTACATCTATTAATATAAACTTAAATGCAATAAAAATACATAATTAATTACAAGGACTGCATCATTTTTGAAACAAATAACAAAATGGCGCCGAATGACCAAAAGATACGAGTCATAAAACTCATAAAATATATTATTGTGCATCATCGGGCCAATCAATGATACAATTCAAACGAGCAGGATGTATGAATCATTAAAAAAAAACAAGGCGCTGAAATTAAATACATCATATTCGGTTCATACTAACATTCCGAACATGCAATTTCGTTAGAACATGCAAGTTAGGTATCCCTGTATCACAATTTTAAGGAACCTAAAATTTTGAATTATAATTGGAATTATAAATATTTATAGAAAACCATCTCTGATTTGCAATAGTGTCACAATGCAAGTTTTTGTTGACTAAAAATATGTTTCAATATTTATAGTCAACAAAAAAATACCGCGAAAACGCTCGTGCATCTTAAATATGGGTCACGTGACTCGGGTGACATCACAGGCCCATGTAATACAATCTTAAATGACATCGGATATCGTCCGTCAAGACAGTCGTAATAACAATCTGTTTACTGACTGACACTAGAGATTCATCAAATCATAGAAAATTTGCGAGATCGTAAGCGATTTAAAAAAAAAAGTATTTTATTACACAATCATATTACATTATTTTTTAGGTATTATATTTGGGATTATTTTTTTTAATTCTATTCAATTATAAAGATTAAAGTTAGTACTATTATGGCCTATTTAATGACCCTACTGACTACAGTAGGACCATTAAAGAGGCCACATTTGACATCTGTCATTATAAACGTTTATTAGTCAAAGTAAATGGTAAAATTGTAATTCTTTTTCATTATTAAACATACATACATACATACATCACGCCGATATCCCATAAGGGTAGGCAGAGACCACTTCTTTCCACCTGCTACGATCGTTCAATGTAGCAGTGACTATCCGCAGCCCACATTTCGCCCCCGCGGGTAACGAGACGTGTCGGGTGGCGAACCACGACGCCGCCATTTTATAAGGTTAAAAATCGTAAAAGTTCCTCATTGCTTTCCCGCGAATTAATGGAGAGGAAACGAATAAGGATGAGGTAGGAAAGGTGTATTGAGCAAGGAATATGGAATTTTGGAATAGGATTATAGGATATAGGATACTACTATCTCATTGTTAAAATAAATATATATTTAGTAGCTGATCACACAGTTTGTCCCTACTAGGATTCGAATCCGGAACTCATTGGCGCGGAAAGCAGGATTACTGCCATTTTACTAATCAGTCGTCAATAATGTCTTGATATAAACGTCTAAATTTTCATAATTTAGAATCAATGGGGCTAACATGTTTCAATCAAAACCTATATTCATTGTAATGACGCACAATTAATTAAATTGATACTATAAGGATGACTAATTACTTAATTCTTATTAATGAATCCGTGTTCAACATTGACCTAGTTGCAATAATGCAATGTTTATCGATCCAAATGATTCCGCAACGTTTTTAATTACTGCGATTAGCACGCGTCCAAACCTTAATAAGGAGGAAGCTGTGATCTGTGCGGATACTCAGACTTCCCCGTATCTCGGGGATCACCATCAAACGTGTTGCCCAAAAACAGTCTTTCTCTTGAACTAGGTTTAAATTTTCGTACGATGGAGGTCATTCTACTGAAACAGAACTTAACTAAATTTAGTCGCTCCCTATCCTTTTCTAATGTCAAATGCCAAAACGAGATAGACAGCTATCAATTTTGGTGCTGTCAATTTAGTTTAGTCACGTCAAAATTAAGTTCTACTTAAAAATTTAAACATGACCTCGGAACATGACAACTAAATATACACAAAAACGCAACAGAAATGTAGGTTGGTACTCGCTAAAATTGTTGCTATCTCGTTTTGGCATTTGACATTAGAAAAAGATAGAAACTAAATTTAGTTCTGTTACCGTAGAATTACCACCATTGTGAATGAAACCAAACCGCGGTATAAATTGACGCTAGCACCATCTAGTTAGCTTTAAATGAACATTGTGAATACCTTATTTGTGTGAATACTGTTATCAACACATCATGTTAAACAAGCACTCTCCATTCAAAGGTTGTCTAGCAGATATCACTTTCAGTGAAAGACCGCCTATTTTATACTTGTATATTTTATAACATACCAAAATTCGTCCAACTCATATCGTTCGTTCAATAATTTTTGCGTGCACAGAGAGGGAAAAACAGCTCAGTTACAGTTTTATTATATCTATAGAAGAATATAGAAGTTTAGTTAAAGTACCTACAAAATCACCACAACATACTCTTGTCTTGTCTGTCCTTTTAAATAATATAAATCTTTCCATAACCCACGTCCCAAACCGACCATAAAACACTTTTTACGTATATGAACACCGGAAACCATTTATAAGACTGCATAACCCGAGCGGTCAGCGAAGCGAGAGAGATTGCGAAAAAGGAAAAAAGTCTGTCAGTTTCTGTATTACGTTACTCTAATGTTAAGTAGACGAGACTTATAAAAGGTCATTTAATGATTTTATTTAGTTGACATTAGTTGTTTCGGAGACTATGGTCTTACGGAATTGGCCTCAATAAACGATCGATCTCTCACAACAATAATTCTGCAATAATAGCAGATTTCAATTTAGTCAAAATAATGCCAGTTGGGCAAAGAAGGGTTGCAGTTTTGGTGCAGAAGAGTGAAGTGGATATTGGTTGAATCGCAGGATAACTTTGCTGCCCATTCATTGAACGCTGGTTATACTTAATACTAAGCCGGACGCAAGCACGGGCGATCATTGCGGGGTCGTGTGGTTTTTATTGGGAAGTGGCAAGCCCCATTTAACCGCTATGTCGAGCCCTGAGCACAGAGGTATGCGTTCAAGCATTTTCTACGCGCAAGGTCTACTTAATACTAAGTTTCTACTGTAAATAGTTTCGTTACGAATTGCGCAATAGCACGGAGGCACTGTGGTCAGTTAAGTTACAGCTAAAAATTATGCATATACCAAGTGATCATTTATATTTTTAAAAGAAAGAAAATAATAGATAATTTTTATAATTTTTTGTTTGGCACCGACTTAATAATACCGTTACTGTATTTCTTAAGTTCCGTCACAACCAGTCGAGAAATACAGAAGGGTCCTAAATATCCCAGGGTTTTATAATACGGGCTAACGCACCGCCTACTGTTGGCGAGTCTCTCCTCCAACACTAATACTAATAGGGGATCATAGACATAATGGGCGAGAGCCCTGAATGAAAATACGTCTAGCTCGCTATGAAAAGAGATTTGTCAATCACTACATGTGAAATACTTTCCTAAGTTTTTAAAGTTTTTTAACTGTGGCGTCACAGCTCTGTTCGTACAATATTATTTAAACTAATTTCTTTCTAAACGTGAAAACATGTCCTTTCTATCTATTAAATATTCTCAAATCGTTTTATTGTATTATATTAGCTGTAGGTTTTCCATTGAACAAAAAAATGTATAAATTATTATTTATTTCATGCATGCTTGCCTAAAATAGGTTTATAAAGGCGACTAATTGCCGCTATCTGGAAACTTGGCGAGTGTCTTACACGTCGCAGTAAATAGATGATCGTTAAATTGCAGAATAGTGATATGATGGATAAGATAGTGCTGCTCGCCCATTGCTCTGATTTATTCCTCAGCTGATTCCCAGAGCATCTATGGAAAAAAGTGGTCCTATACAAATGAATCCTTAAGCTACATGTACACCTAGTTCTCACAACAGCTCTTGAACATATTTTAGTCCCGATTTTCGTTTCAAATTTCGTATAGTTCTGAGCTAGATTTTATGGCTGCATAATGTTATGTCACAATATTGATGTAACCTGCGGAAATGACATCATATTAAGTGCTCATTGTTTCGAGCGTGTAACTGGGGCAAAATCATAAATACTTTAGAATATTTGGTCATTGTCAGCGTGTCTAAATTCTGTACATACAGTTAGTAACGAAATTTGTTGAATAAAACCATACGAAACAACAGACACAAAAAAAAATATTTTATGATGATGATGATGAATATATGTATTTTTATTTTACACCACGTTTGCTTTCAGCCGCGGCCAGTGCTAGCCGCACGGCTAGAATTCTTCCCCAAAATACCAGTGCAGCACATTGAAATAATGTAAAACTTAGAAGGGTAGAACAAAAAGGAAAAACGTAGAGTTTAAGGATACATCATATTACATTCTGGTCTAATATGGGTTATAATTCTTCCCAAAACCTGATAGTCTCATTACTTATATTTTTATATAAAACCACGAATTGTAGGAATGGATTGAATATTAATTTCATCAATATATTGGACAACATCAACAACGTAATTAATACGTGCGTAACTTAGCAGCTATGAAACTCCTCATAATAACTTTTCTCCGCCCGTTTCAACACTGGAAATATTAGTCAAGAACATGTTCGGAGTAGAAAAATATATTGCCTAACATTGAGACATAATCTTATCCCGGACCGGTATAATATGGGTTAGAAGTCTTTCCAAAACCTGATAGTTTCATTACTTATATTTTTATATAAAACCATGAACTGCAGGATTGGATTGAATATTAATTTCAACAATATATTGGACATCAACAACATAATTAATACGTGCGTAACTTCGAAACTCCCCACAATAACTTTTCTCTACCCATTTCAACGCTGAAAAATTATTAGTCAAGAACATGTTCGACGTAGAAAAAAATATTGCCTAACATTGAGCCATAATCGTATCTCGGACTGGAAACAGAGGTAAAACCGTCACGGTTTATTGATGTACGCAAAACTTAATAAATACCGTATAACACCAGTCATCTCTAAACATACCTCATAAAACAAGCTACAATGTGTCAGCGCAACTTGCCTTAGCGATATTTATAGATTTACCGCTAGCAGATGTATGCAATAGTTTAATATTTCTAGTTCCTCGAAACATCTGTCGAGGTGTTCTCATTTATATGATATTATCAGATTTATACAAATAAAATAATTTTGAAGTAACTTGACTCCGAAATAAGAGCTTTCTTAAAGCCCTATGGTTATTTGCACGTTACAAAACCCAAAAATACTAATATATTCATCTGTTTATTTTACCCGGAACAATCTCAGAAGCAACTGAAACTAGGATTGGGGACTTTTATCAGCGTACACGCTAGTATGGAGAGGACTTATCCAAGATTAATAGAAGTGATTTAATCCCGCAAATATTTAAAGTTCCTGTGTAAAATCCGTATAAATTAGGTTCGCATCTCTGCCTGCATTCAAAACATATGTGAAAATTTATCAAAATGTAAATTAAGTCATTTTAGCTATTACAGGGCCTTATTGCCTTTGGTTATATCACAATTTTATTAAATGTTACGTTAATAACACCCTACACAGACACCCGTATGAATCGATAGTGGTACTACATATATCAGTCGCTACTCACCATCAGCCTGACGGCAGTCACTGTTGGATACAGACCTTCAAACAATATCGCGATTAATCGGTGGAAACTTACTACATAATTATTAGCAAATCAAAGACATCGCTGTAATCGCAATTGCTGGACCTGAAAATGCACGGGGTAATGCTTCATAATCTTACGGCATGCACACATAAAAATCTTCATCAGATGTGTTGAAGTCCAATGCTAGTTATAGCCCCATAATTGCGAATCGTTATTACAAATTAATCGTACTGTTACACCTCAGTAAAGCAGAAGTAGTTACTTAACATTTACTTATTTGTAAAACATAATTTCATATCTTAAAGCAAACTTAAAATGTCTACTCCAGTTAGTTAATGTACTCGTGGATCGAGAGAGATCGATTCAAGCATGACTTTACAACAGGAAGAATTCAATTTGAGGCCTGAGTGGTGACAATCGAAGGATGTACTCTAAAGAAGTTTATAACTCCCGAGAATGATTATTGTGCCCTAAGAGTTAAATGATAACATAGACGGTGCTGTACAAACAGATCATTGCCAAAATTCCTACATAAATACAAACAGAAAAAGTTATGGATATCTAAATGTACTTCCTGTGATGATTAAAACACTAACCATTTTATCTTTTCATTGTTGAATTATGAATACGACGCATTGCGGCTGGAGACGCAGGCGCTGTTTCAGTCTCATAAAAAATGGATGTTACGTCTATGAATTCGCTTTAAAATAGTACCACATGGATAGTTCCAACCGCTGTTTTAAAGCGAATCTAACTGAAGTTGCGGGCTTTAAATTATTCAAAATTGTGATCAGACAAATTAAGACACAGTCCAGGTTAGGTATAATGTGAATTCTGTTATATAAACATATTAATATGATTATTTATTATATCATTTTATATATGACTAAATTTTTCAATATTATTTTCTACATTATTTTATAATAATTATTATTTTATATATGACTCGTTTCACATTTTGTTCCTTCGCTCAATTATGTGCTCCATCTTTACAATTATTTTAGTCTGAAATTGTGTCGTAATTTCCAATACACTACAGAGACATCAACTGAATATCATTGTTTAATTATTTTAATGTTAATTTATCTCCGAAAGTTGTTGGTCGGAATTTGAATGACCCCATGATGGAGTCGCGGGAATCAGAATTAATGAGTAGAAGACTGATTTGAATATTTCATTATTGGTTAAACCTTACTGTGGGTAGCTGTAGATAAATATAGGGATTTGAACGGTGGTTAGAATTTATATTTTATTTATTTATGACCGATGGACGATGTTATGACGTTGGTGTCCTAGTGTTGGCATAGCGACTCCAAACTGGAAAGCGTAGGGCGGGTTGATCTCAGACTAGGTGGACCGATGACCTAATAAAGGTCGTGGACAGTTGGTGAATTCAGGTGGTTCATAGCCACCCCGTGTGGCGATCATTAGAGGAGGCCTATGTCCTACTGTATTCTCTAAGGAGCGCCATCATTAGAGTGGAAGTCTGTGGGCTGATATGATAATGATGATAGCATTCCAAAATAATAAATATCTTGTAAATAATTTGAGCAATTTAGTAAGGGGTATTTGACATATCGCACGCGCAGAATGAAACTAACTCAATACAGAATTTAAAGAAAATGTCACGTACACAGATTTTCTAAACAGATTTGCAAAAATTCCACTTCAGTTAAATAGAGATAAATTTATAATTCAGTCTCTATTACTCCGTGTAATACTTCCCACGCCCCATTGTAACGAAACACATTTTTTTTTCTTAAAATTGTAATAATTTTTAGATAGGTCAGTTTCATCCTGAGTGCGATATTTAATTACTTACAGTCTTCTTTACTTAAATTTCATCCTTCCGACCTCCCCTGAACAGGAGGGAGATTAGGTCGTAGTGCGGGTTCGTAGACTCTTACTTAATTTGTAACATATGCGACTTAAATAATATCAACTTTGTATATTTATCAGCTTCATAAGTCCAAGAACTGAGACGAATAATTATATATCCCAATAAAACCCTCAACAATAAAGGATATTTTTTGGAACTCTTCTATCATAAAACTAAAATCATTTATGTATTTACCATGTTTAAAGCAAACAAATTATTTTACAACTAGCATAATAAATCTATATTTTATTAGTTAAAATCCGACACTAAAATATAGATTCATTATACTTTTTTAAATGTTTTTATTAGCATTGAAAAGAATGTTGTATTTACATACATACATACAGTCACGCCTTTTTCCCGCTGGAGTAGGCAGAGACCACTTATTTCCACTTGCTACGATCTTTACATCTTTCGCTTCTTCTACATTCATCAACGCTTTCATACAAGCTCGTCAGTTGTGGGTACTCCTAACCTGGCCCTTCTTCAACACGACTTCGATTTGGTCGACATACGTTCGCCTGGGTCGACCCCTACCGATTTACCCATTCAGACTAGCCTTATAAATCTGCTTCGTCAATCTTCTTTCATCCATCCTCTCTATCTGTTGTATATAAATAATAAAAATACGCTAGATTATTATTCATTATTTCATTAATTTCTGATGAAAAAAAAATCTTACCTGAACGTAATGCTGAGAATAATGTTGGCTGCGTTTCTTCGCTGGGTAGCAATGGTAATAGTTTGAGCGAAGAATGAGCCAGCCCTCTCGTCAACAGAGGAAGCGAACACTCTGGGTGTTATCCTAATTATATTGAACTGTCCAAAGATAGCCGGTATAATAATAGCGTCACTCCATACCTTCCCGTGGATTTTGTGTGAACCAGCTAAGGGCCGTAACAGGATAATGGGTAGCAGCGTTATCCTGTTATTCAATCAAAACTGCGATCTCAAAGACACCTGCCAAGCATGGAGTTTATGGCAAATCCTTTCTTTTTATGGAGGAGGCCCATGTTCAGCAGTGCACGGGCTGATGATGATGGGATCCAAAGACGAGATGTTTAATTGCTTAGTGCTTTTATTTGCTACTTTTGTGATATATCCATTTCAGTATATATTATGAGAACAATTATAGAAAGAATTTAGAAAATTCCTAAACATCCCTGCCACCCGTACAAGCGATTTACTTCCATATTCATAATATGATAAGTGCAGCCAAAAATTGGAAGTCTTCCTGCGTCAGTACTTCCGTCCGATTATAATGTAAGGTATCTTTAAGACAAGAGTGAACAGATTTTTATTAAGCTAGTACATTTTACCAACCTAGATTACATCGGCACTTACCATAAAGGTGAGATTTTAGTCAAATACCAGCTTATATATGGTAAAATATAAAAATAAAATAAAGTATAGCTAATAGTCTCAATAGATTATAGAATAATTGCTCAGAATTTCAATTTGAATAAATGGTTTAAAGGACCAC
Source organism: Thaumetopoea pityocampa (assembly GCA_017165845.1). NCBI lineage: Eukaryota > Metazoa > Arthropoda > Insecta > Lepidoptera > Notodontidae > Thaumetopoea > Thaumetopoea pityocampa. The sequence continues at coordinate 88,028 of WUAW01010988.1, forward strand.
ATGGTGCGCAACGATTCCATTGTATAATCAACACAAAAAAAAACGGTCCGAGCGATAATCCAAATCGGTTAGCCGCAACATGAAAAATGATTCGATACTTTCACCACCACGCGGAGATAAAAAACGCTCGGAAAGGCAACGCTGACTAGACAACAGCATGCAAATTCGCTACTCGAAATGCAACGTGACGTGGGGGGAATCAGCATTCCTAGCGCTGCGGGGCCTGCTCGCGGAGGGGGGACCGGTCATCGACCGTCCTCAGGCGGCCGCGCATAAACTACGCAGCCGCATAAGGTCAATAAAGCGCGGCATCCACGACCGGTCCCGACAGCACTCGCAAATATTTCGAAAGATTATTGTTCACGTACGAAAATAAACTACGCACGACAAACTAATTATCTGTTGCGTAACATACACCTATTATAATTAATAAAATCCGTTTCGTTGATGACGGTACCCGACGAAGGCCCACTTTTACAAGGCGATTAAGCTCAGATGACCAGTAGCGTTGTACAGTTGTACAAACAGCGTTTTATGTATGCATTACGCCATCGTATACATGTGTGGCCACCGACATTTCGTTACCGTGCAATGAATCATCATGTATAGAGAAGATATCGCTCAGGGAAATTATGAAGTGCTAATATTTAGCTTAATGTTTCGCATTCCAGGGTCTGGGTTTTGTATGCGGCCGAACACCTTTTTAGAAGCAAAGTAAATCCTAGATGTAAAAAACCTCTAGTTACTCTGCAGTGGTCTGGCATTTATCAGTAGATCAAAGTGGCTCCGGGTTCTACTGTGGTTTCAAGGTTAGGCTTCACATTCCTTCGAAAAAGACACTCGTGCATGCAGGTTTCCTCAGGATGTTGTCCTTCACTGTTAGAAGCGGGTGATAGTTCATTATTATACGCACATGGTTTGGAAGTCAGAGTTGCGTGCCTCGGATTTGAATTCGAGATCTAAAGACTTGACATGCATGCCCATCACTATGACATCTGACCGAGAACCATCCATAGTTAGGGTTAACTAGGGCATGCTAGGGGTTCAAGACATAATTCGTGGAAATGATTAAAAAAATCATTGAAAATTAAAATGTAATCAGCAAGGTGATATTGTCATGATCTCGAATTTCTTTTAAATGACATCATAATGATAGGTGTTTCTAATGAAAACTTTAGACAAAGTCTAAATTTGTTTAGATTTGCATCACCAAATTATTAACATAATAGAATGCCACAGATACTAGGATTTTTAAATATAAGCCTTCCTAAGTTTTATGCAGTAAAGCCGCGTATTCATTAAGGGATATGTCGCGCGACATGTCTCTGGGACCGTTTTTAACATATTGTGGGAGATAAGCATCGCATTTGTCCATACATCGATCAGGAGGGATAGCCTGCTAACCAATATCAATTATGTTTCAAAAACAAATGTTTTGAACTGTTCGAATTTCAATCTAAATATCTACAAGTATAATTCAATAGGTGAAATCCGAAGCTTCATTAACGAGTTTTAATAACATTATGGTGATGACGATGATGATGATGTACAGCGTATGTCAGTCTTTGATATCGCACATGCTTCCCTTTCAAATTTCAAAACAATTGACTCTGTGATTGAAGCGATGACATAGTAATAACTGAGAAGAGTCGAGAGCACTTTCGAGTTTCTTCAATGCCGGCAGTGCGGATGGGGATTAAAATATTACTATATTTATATATTTAGTTCTCATAATTATTATTATTCTAATTATTTTAAATTTATCAACCGCTACGTTCTGGTTGCAGATAAGCAGCATATCGTATTCAACGTTGTCAGTTCAATTGATATTTAAATTGGTTTACAGAGTAAGCCCGCAAATGTTGGGAGACAATATGCAGATATCGTCGCATGTGACACGTAACTAGGTCGCCTGAAACTTCGGGCGACACAGTCACGGGACAAACGTCACCACGTGAATAAGCGACGTAAACAATTCAAAGCGGCTAATTCAGGCGCTAGACTACCTCCATAGCAGCGCAAATATGTAATGTAGATTATCAAAGTCGACAGAATTCAGGGGAGATTCAAATAATAAATACGAAATAAAAATAGTTTTAATACTTACTTATATAGGGGCAGTCAGTAATCCGACGATTTGTTTAAAAATTCAAGTGTAGGGTAGTCATGTTTCATGTTGTAGGGTAGTTTGAATGAAACGGAACGTCAGTCGCATTTCATTGTTTTGACAATAGTTTGTTTTAAAATGCATTAACATCCGTCGAGCTCCTTTTGATTTATGAAGTTCCTTTTGATATATTCTGCTCGCAGTCCGTGATGCAAGACCAATTTTAAATATTTACGACCGCATAAACATTAATTGCACGGAGAACTGTTTTCTCGTTGGGTAGTTTAGATTCTTAAACTTTCATTTGTTCGTAGATACTGTATGTACTACTTATTTATAATTTTTGGAGAGGCGCGCCATATGTAGCCAGCCATACATTGTTTGCCACACAATACAGTCCAAAAAGAACAATGGTAAAAGTTTAGAAGTCATCTGTTCACTGTTCGCTTATCTCAAACGGAATCTAAAATGTGTTACCACGTAATATGTTCATTACTCCATTCACTGTGCAAGGGAACATCAGAAACTCTTTTGAATGTAAATATTTAGGCGCGCCATCTCCTTAGAACTGAAACAGACTTACTTTCATATCCAGCCGTCCAAGACCACATGGAGACCATCGCCAGCAGCCAGTGGTACATGAGTCCTTCGATCTTCCAATAGAGAGGTCCGAACAAGGGTCTGACGATGCGCAGCGCCATCATCCACACCACGTAAGCGGGGATGCAGTAAACGTTGTTGACGACCGCGAATGTCGTTCGCGCCACGATCCGCACGTACCGGCTGAAACAGCAGGGCCGCGTCGGTTGATCCATGACCGTCTCGCCGCGCCGCGTCGGAACCCTCATGGGCCGGACTCAACGCAACGACATACGCATGATTGGTGATATGAGATGTGAGGTGCTGGACACCACAGTTGAGTGACGCGACCGACAAGGGTTCGCGGGCTAGCGAGGCGAGGCGGGATGGCACCGTACCGCGTTCACCCTGCCGACAGCTGCCGAGACGTGGGGCTTTCGTCGTGCGCGGACCGGCGCTGCGGATCGTACCCAAACAAAACAAACTGTTCATATTCGACGATATTTATTTATTGGAATCGTTCAGGGCATCACTGTCGGTTATTTCTTTAAGTAGTGAGTACAAATTTTAAAACGGCCCGTCAGCGAGCGCGGCGACCCTCGCTGGCGAGCTCACATGCGAATTCGATTGCGACACACATTAACACCGATCGACGTAACAATAACTCGTACGACGCGAGCACACATAGACAGACATACACATTTTATTACGATGCTTACTTTGGCGCGGCCGCGGCCAGCCGAGCTCGTCGTGTAAAATTAATACAAACTTCATTTATATAAAATTAAAAAACGATATCGGATCGCAGAAATGATACAAAAATTACAATATTAATGACTGTACACTATCTAATATATACAACATTTGCCAGCATAGATATGTGCGAGGGCTTTATATACAGGGCGGTGGGGTTGGTGTCACGGCCTCCGCGCGGCGCGTTCACACGTTGTAGTCGTGCGCGATGAGGCCGTGCACCTGCTCGAGGCGGTAGGCGAGCCGCTGCTTCTGGGAGAACTCGTCCTCCTCCAGCGTCACCGTCAGCTGCTCGTTGTACCTCTCTGCATACGCGTACAGCTCGTTTAGCGCACAATTCGTGTTAAACTCCTTAGTGTGGAGACGCGACTCCTCAGCGAGCATAGCGTTCATATCCTGGTCGGATATAGGTGGCATCAACTTTATGTCCGCGTAATAACGCTCCACCCACTCTTTGTAAACCGGTATATCTTTAGCGTAGAGAAGTTTGGACGACGGTGAGTCTTTACCAAGGACATGATCGGACGTGGAACAGGAATCCATGAACGTTTGCGCAATAACAGACAAACACGAATCTACCGTATTGGACTTATGCACGTCAAAAACGAAATTAGGATTTTTTATTAAATTGACCCAGAAACGGAGCGGAAGAGAATTGCTTTTCCAAGTGTGAACTACTTCTGGATCGGAGATGGCGTGCTGCAGCGCCTGATCGTCGAGGAAATCGAACATATATTTTATAGCGAGAGGCAGCGCCGACCCGCGGTGCGCTGTGCTGAAAATAGTCTCGAATAAATCATCGACAAACTTTTGCAGCGTGCCTTTAGTGGCGAGAAGACGCGTGAGATATATTTCCGAAACCATTTTATTACCGCGCTCTCCCTCTTTGCGTGCGTCATCGTCGTGATGCCTCACTAAATGCCAGTGTTTGAAGCCACCACCATGTTCGTATTTTAGAGGGCTGGCCGGAGGACTAGTGGAACCGTATTTACCGCGATTTAAAGTTTCATACGTATGAGATTTATCGTTCTTCTCCATGTTGGATAGATTGTACATTGAACTTTGTTTGGCCACTAAACTGAGATAAGCGCCATCGGGGACGCGGTAGTGATTAAGGGTATTGAGCTTACGCCATTCACCTTCACATTTAGTAGTGCTGTCCTCATCGTAGAGGATCAATCGGCCGCATGCACCCGTGCGCCATTCTAAGTCGAGATCATCACGACTCGGCCTCTGAGAGTACGGAGTTGAACGGTAAATAGCATCTAAACACTTCTCTTTCACCTGACTTATCGTATCACAGTCAAGAACTTTGACCTGAACGTTCTCTGTAGTAGCCTCTAAACCACTCACAAAGATCGTCTGTTGAGATATCGAGACGCTAACTGTCATGGGTTTGAAATCTATAGATTGCCTAATAAGCTTCTCCTCGCTTAATGAATAGCGCGCCTCCGAAGTCTTCGCATCCACTGGACCTTTGTCCACCTGCCCCTTCATCGATCTAAATAATAAATACAACGGTTCACCAGCACACTCGCGAAGGAATTTATACAACAGAAAAGTAAACCACGCGCTCAACATTTTCTCAGCAACACTTTCAGTGCGTCGCAACAATAATTTAGGGTGATTTTTCCCCTCCATACACTTTTCAATTAACTCTGCTAATAATGTCTTTAAAACATCAGTACAATACTCCATCTTACTTTGAAGAGTAACCATAATTAGAGAAGCTACATTAACACGATCGCGCATTGAAAAATATCTATTGCTTTCTAAAGTACGAATAAATAATAAAAGGAATGTTTTGTTCATAATTAGCTGCCCAAACATTCTGAGACCTTTTTCCTTTCTAATAAGCTCTGGACGTTCCCATTGCAGGACGGCATGATCGTCGATATTTGGGAACAAAATTTTCATAGCGTAAGTGCGGTAATCTAAGAACGGTATACCGCCCGTAACGTCCCCGGTTAAGTCGGTCATTTCCGTTTGCAGTTCAGCAAACGCCTCTTTACATTCGGCAGCTACCCTTAATTCTAAAATATCCATTTGTTCTTGCATATTTTTTAATACCCTAATATTTTCCGTCGACTTTCTCCTATACATAACTAAAAAGCCAAAGAATATTAAAAGGAGTATTCCGGCACTGACGCCGATTCCTATTAAGGCGGGTTTGCCAATGGCCGCTTGCAAGCCGGTTTGAGATGAATAAGATAATTTGCCAATCTTGTACGTGAGGGCACGGCCGACTTTGACAACCACTTCGGGTGTATCTACGCCATCTGGAAGTTCATCACGAGACGGAGGACGACAAGTCAATTGGTGTCTGGACAAAGATGTTACGTTACACAAGCTATCGCCTATGTGGACTTCTACATCGCTTTCGGTACAGGCCCTGTCCAGATTCTGACCGTTTATTGTTAAATATTCGGACTTATAATATTTTACATCCTCGTCGAACTTCTCATAAACAGGATCTGGATATAATAAGAAAGCATCACCAGTTTTGGTAGTGAGATTTTGAACACTCTGAACGTCGTCCATATTGAAACCGTATTCTAATTCCAAAGGTCTATCCGGATCTAAATGAAGACCAGCACTTTCTATACCTGGAGATTCGCAAATGAGATGCGATTGATAATCAACTCTATTACAAGGCGCTATGTAGGGTCGGTTGTCATGGTACACGTATATCTGTGGAAATTGAACTGTATGGAAATTTTGTCCTGACACTTTGATATTGATCCCACCGGATGGAATACCCTTCGGTTGTTTCCTTTGCGATGTAGATGGCGGGCCCGATTCGACACTTTGGACGATAGGATCTTCCATATACTCAAACTTTTCGCGTTCTAAAGTTCGCATTCCGTTGTCGAAACGCATTCGCAACGTGCCCAATTTAATTTGATATGAATGGCTTGTTCTACAAACGGCCTCATCGTGAGAAACCGATAATATTGCACACGGCAAGTCGTCTATAAACGCTTGAATATTACTACCAGCATTGAGATATTCGCCTGTGATACGTAATTTAGTGCCTCCAGACTGAGGTCCGTATTTCGGTTGGATAGAATTGATTTTTGGGTTAACGAAAGCATAGTGGTGTTTTGATTCACCGCGGTAATCTGCGACGCGTACGACCACGGGGCCATCACGGGGAACTTCTTCGCCCGGACCATCAACTGTACAAACTATTTGTTTTGTTTTTACATACAATTCTATTATAGGTTGGCATTTAATTCCGGCTATGGTAACACCATTATAAATATCCGAAATATTACGACCTAGGTTAATACCTTCAATGGTAATATTAGTGCCTCCGTCCCACGGACCCGACTGTGGTCTAAACGAATGAATCTCGGGATTCGGACAGGTTTGAGTACGATTAAGCCATACACTAGGAACGCCACACTGCTCCTGGACTTCACACCTATCAGATCCCTGACACCAACCACACCCAAATTTCTCAGGGAGAGCGAGACACATGCCGCAATTATCTGCCATATCATTGCAACGATAAATAAGTATGTGAGTATCATCGGGATTATCTAATGGTTTCGAGCCTCCCCATATAACGGCAAAAGAAGCTGTGATATTGGGAGCACGCGAAGTATAAGTAAATTCAACGGCTTCACAATAAATAGTGTCGGCGAGGAGTTGAGCGTTCACATGAGTCACGCGCCCCTCTATGTTGAATTGACAAACGAACCTTGTCTGAACGATAAATTGACCTATTATGTGGACTTTAACTTTTATAGCTTTCTTTACACCGGATGGAACAAGAATTTCGTTTGTGCCGTCTGACGTCGAATTAATTGTGGGGCAAAACCCAGGACCTGAGCGATAACTGGGACCGATTCTACTGACGCCCGTAACTAAAATATCATTACGACAGTTTTCCGCGGTGTCGTGAGTGCAACGATGACCGTCGACGCACCAATCGCAGGGGAATGAGGAGCTGACGCATTGCGTGCACGAGCTGTAAGTATTGCAATCAAAGAATGTAAAGTTAGTGGCGACAAAATCTGGACCTTGAGTAGTGCGCACCGACAATTTTGCTGTGAAATGATGTTGGCGACTTGGGATCGGTGGGAGCGTGTCGGTGCGCGGAGTAGTACAGTTTACGCCGTAAGGTTTTCTGGTAGCATTGGTTATAAGGGTACGATCTAAAGCTGTAAATGCACATAAGAATCGTCCGTTGAGCGTGGGCAAGTTTTCGATGAGTAAATCTAATGTCCTTGCAGTCGTTCGTTGCAATTGATTTGGTGTCACTTGAGTAATCGTGGTGCAACGACCACTGCGATACGAGATCCAATATAGAGGATCCTTAGCTGCGTCTTGACAGTCTGTTCTTAAGCTGCACTTATTTTCTAAAGAACACCAACCACAATACGGGTCTTTGGCTCCGAGACACGTTAAACACGATTTATATACGCTACACTCCTGAACTTTCACTTTAGACACTTTACGTTCGGTCGTCACATATAAATGCATGAATTGAGTATCGAAGGATAAATCTTTGTTCACCGCAGAGCCTTCATCTACCACAATGTCACCATACTCAAAAGCGGAGGTGGCGCTCTCGACGACAATCTTCTTGAGATGGCCGTGCGCCGTGCCAGCAAACACGACTGTGTAGTCGCCGGTAGCTGTCGCCGCCACTGCCGTTAGCCTCTTTGAAAATATTGCTACTGGTACTGCTTCCACAGGTTGTTCTCCTCCCAATGGAGTATTCACATCTAATCCGCAAAAATCTTCACTGATCGACTGTAACTTCGTTCCGATACATGCATGGGATGGTGATATAAAATCAAGACCTCGCGAACCATTGCCACTGAAGCAAGTCTTTATATTCTGCATGAATTTACGGCGGATAGACTTCAGGGAATATACACACAGTGCTGACAAGTCTGAAGGCGTATTTGTATTGATAGATTCACTCTGACTGAATGCGGCGAACAGCACATCATGTTGAGCAGTTATACCAAGTTCTCCAGCTAAGACAGACCCAGCTTTCCCGACGAACGCCGCTTGGACTAAATTGTATCCATAATTCCCGCCGCCCTCTCCCATACATGACATCGGAATCTCGGTGTACGAATAGTAGTTCTCGTCATCATAGCAAACACGAACTAATTTGCTGTAATAGGTGTCGGAACCCACGCCTCTCAGTTGGGTAGTCAGGAAGTAGCTGAATCCTTCTGAACTAAAACCGTACACGTAATTTATAGGATAACGTTCACGGGATAATGAATTGACAAACATTCTCGTGCCGGTCGTGACTGCCGTTCTAGCTATCATAAAAAGACGATCATCTTCAAGAGAGCGACTGCTCACTGTAGGAACTTCAGAGCGATAGGGCGAGTTGCCTGTGAAAGTTACGCCCACGTACATAACTTGCGTCATCGGCGGATTGGGCGGTCCCGGCGCAATGAACGCCACCGTAGAGGCGGTGGCGTTGTTAGCCACAACCGGCTCGCGAACTTCGCGCACATCCAAGGAGATATTATTCAAATTTCTGACGGAGCACAACCCCTGCAATACTGAGCCGCACGTAATTAGACGGCTGGTCGCATAATCGATCACGAGAGCCTTGTTCACATTGTCCGTAGGCTTCTTCACATAGTTGGGGGGGCAGTCGAACGTGCAGAGAGCGGAGTCGTTGACGGGGCCCGTGGTGATCGCTTGCGCGATCTCTAGGTCGGTGGAGAGCTGGTAGATCCTGTTGACGGCGCCAACGTAGACCCGACCTGTATTGCGGTCGACGACGAGGTGGTTGAAGTACGAGTTCGGCCCCGGCACCGGGTCGACGAAGGTCGCGAGCACNAAGAGCCTTGTTCACATTGTCCGTAGGCTTCTTCACATAGTTGGGGGGGCAGTCGAACGTGCAGAGAGCGGAGTCGTTGACGGGGCCCGTGGTGATCGCTTGCGCGATCTCTAGGTCGGTGGAGAGCTGGTAGATCCTGTTGACGGCGCCAACGTAGACCCGACCTGTGTTGCGGTCGACGACGAGGTGGTTGAAGTACGAGTTCGGCCCCGGCACCGGGTCGACGAAGGTCGCGAGCACGTCCTGCGAGGCGCGCGCGGCGGCGCACGCGGCCCCCAGGGCCAGCAGCACGCGCCACATGGCGCGGGGGCATGTGGCCGGCACCCTACCGCGCGCGCCGCCGCCCGCGACTGGCGCTGCAGCCGCCCGCCCGCCCCATGCATCTGCAACGCGACACACCCACTCAGGCGCACTGCCCGCGCCCGCGCGCCGTCGCCGCTTCGTTCCCATCGCACCGCACCGCTCCGCCTGTTATACGCCTATAAACTACTTTTACACTACGATACGATCCGCCGAAGCCTGATCATGCTCACGTGGACCTACCGCATTATTATATTTTCCTTTATTTAACCGCGCTGCGAGTATACACGAGTACACGCGTCGGCTCGGAGAGGTCCAGTGCGGTCGGAGCGAATTCGCGAGCTTACGCGGAGACACTAGGTGACCTCTATCCAGATAAACGAGTTAGTTACTGACCCATTTTATATAGCACACTTGCGCGATAAACAAGACAGAACCGACAGCGGTCAAATAATGTTTTATGACATCAACAGAATAATTAATGTCACATTGAATACGTATAAATCATGATATTATTATTGTAGAAAATAAGATACTTCAGTGGTGATTTCTTTAAAATTGTTTTATTGTACATATTCACAACAAATGTACCAAATGGGCCAGTACTTGGATAGGGCGGTCACGGGCATCTCCGACGCGGCCAGTACACTGATACAAGTCACACGTCGACGAAAGCCTCAGCATCATTACAAAGGGGATTAACTAAAATAATAGTTTGGCATGCTGTTCGCAACGAGGGAGTGAACGTGGTAGCGCAACGACAAAATAATGAAATAAAAAATACGACGGATTAACGAAAAACATCGAGATTTTAAAAACATCGAGTCGTGTGTACTCACAGAAATTCCATTGCGGAGTAGGACACGGGCTTCAAATAGGTATTATGTTCTATATTGAGATCATAAGCGTGTGAGGCGCACTCTCATAGTGCGATGACAGCGACGCCCGTGGCCGAGACCTGAAACAACAAACGGTGCGTTTGAACCGGCTCGGGCGCGTTTTGAGCGACATTTCGTTACCCACAATATTGTCTATTACCCTTATAAAGGCCGGACAACATCAAAGCAACGTTGCGCGGTGACGCGATATAAAACATCAAGTTATATTAATAGTTTTGTATAGTATATGTCACACTAGAGCGGCGCTCCGGTAACCTACGCGTCACGCCATACTTATTCCTAGGAGAATATTTTGACGTGCAGCACCCGGGAGGCGCAGTGCTGCAGTAATATGATCCGGCCTTAATAGGAGCAGTTTGAAAATGATTTACATATAATCCAAGGGCATTCATACAAAAAGGACGCAGAGTGAGGCGGAATATTTCGCGGGACGCTCATTCAACATTGGCTGATTACACGCGATGTTATACGCAGAGTTAGCTTCAGTTTGCTTTCGATTTGAAGCAAACTATTTGAATATATGAATGTCCACATCCTATATCAGACTTGGACCCTTTATATACAACATTTTACTATCCACAATATTACCCACTAGTTTTTCGCTACATGAGAAATCCCGAAAAAACCACTTTTACTTGAGCTCTTGTACCTTAACGGCGGCTACTAAAAAAGGGATCAAGCTGTATCTTCAATACTACTGAACCGATTTGTATGAAACCTGGCACAGTATGTAAGTCGAAATAATACCTTTAATACTAATAGTTGTATCAAAATCTATCTGCTAGTTTCTGTGTGAAGCTCGAACAAACAAAAAAAAATAAACAAACATTGACGAATTTGGTTTTAAAAGCCCTTAATTAGTCGATCGGAGTACGTTTATTTTTAAATATCTTGGATTTACAAAATTTGACATTTGTCAATTTTATAATAGTGTATATAGATCATCAGCATATTCAAAATTAATAATTCATCATCTAATACACCGCTGTTTGCCCACTGAGTAATTTCATAATGAAACAGAAACTATCATTAATCTTCCTAAAGCGCGTCACCAAACTCGTCGGTAACAAAGGGACTTGGCAGAAGTCTTTTGTCGTTATAATGTCAGCAACACCTTTACTTTATATCAATCAAGGTCATTTAAAATTTGTATAACATTTACTGAGAATTACGGATGAAAGTAGTGAATTGGTTGTGTTGTGGTTATGTACACGAAAAGTCGCGGGTTCGATGCCGGTCCCGTACTAATGAGTAATTTCTAATGCATATACGATCTACAGCATTGATACCCAAAGTTGTCTATATCGACCCAAAGTGGTCTACAAGACAAAAAAGTTTGAGGACCTCTGATTTACATTATAGACACCAATGTAATCAACGCAGAAGGAAAATTCCGTGAGGAAACCTGCATGCTCGCATGGGTGTGTGAAGTCTATCAATCCGCACTAGGCCAGCGTGGTAGACTATGACCTAAGCCCCTCCTAATAAGAAGATCAGAAGGTCTGTGACCCTGTAGTGGAGACGAATGTGGACCGGGGATGATGATGATAGATAAAAAAATAATAGTAAATAAGGTCAGGGAGTATTTAGTCTTTTAGCCTGTCCGGCAAATAGACTTAAGTATACGGGTAAGCGATATTCCATATTCCTTACTAAATACACCTTTCCTACCTCAATCTCTTTCCTTTCTTTCCCTTTCGTGAGAACGCAATTAGGAACTTAGAATCCTATAGTCCTTCACCTATTCCATATTCATTTCTCAATACACCTTTCCCACCTCATCCTCTTTCCTTTCCTCTCCATTACGCCGTGGGAATGCAATGAGGAACTTTAATATTTTTGGACCTTATAAAATGGCGGCGTCGTGGTTCGCCACCCAACACGTCTCATTGCCCACGGAGGCGAAATGTGGGCTGCGGATAGCCACTTTGCTACGTCAAACGATCGTAGCAGATGGAAGGAAGTGGTCTCTGCCTACCCCAATGGGAAAGAGGCGTGACTGTATGTATGTATGTAGTATGTACTGTGGTCTCTGCCTACCCTTATGGGATATCGGCATAAGTGTATGTATGTATGTAGTAAATTAGTACGGTCATAAATATTTTTTAAAGCCGAGTTCGATCGTAAAGTTAGTTGATGCAGTTAGAGTTCAAAGCATTCATGTAGTATTTTTCTTCATCATTGTCCCAATGCACGGCACGGGTCTTCCTTTCTGAATGAGAGGGGTTAGGCCAGGGGTCGACAGCCTATGATCCGCGAGTCACCGAGTCACCCATTTGATTATTTCAAGTGACCCGCCATAATTCCGAAAATAAAATATAATGCATAAAAATCAAAACGATTCGGAAAATAAGAAAATATCTCTGACCCAAACGTCTATTTAACGCTCACATTCTGTCCGTGGTGGACTATAGGTTACCCCAGGGGTCAGGCTTCCACCACGCTGGCCTAATGCGGGTTAGCGTACTCCATACTCTCGTAAACAATAATCTACAACTATTATAAAATTATTAATCGTCAAATTTTCAAAAATCAAAAATATTTCAAAAATCAAAAATATTTCAAAAATCAAAAATATTTCAAAAATATTTCAAAAATCAAAAATATTTCAAAAATCAAAAATATTTCAAAAATCAAAAATATTTCAAAAATCAAAAATATTTCAGAAATCAAAAATATTTCAAAAACAAATCTACTCAGGTCGACTAATTAAGGGCTTCTGAAACTAAATCCGTCGATGTTTCTTTATTTGTTTATTTGTCTGCTTGTTAGGGCTTCACGCAAAAACCAGGCGGTAGAAACTGTTACAGTTTTAAAGGTACTGTTCCGATTTAAATATTACGGCATGTTTCATTAAAATCGGTCCAGTAGAATTGAAAATACAGCTTGATCCCTGTTTTAGTAGTTGCCGTTAAGGTACGAGGGGTCAAGTAAAAGTGGATTGTGTTTCGGTCGTGTCGGGATTGCATGTTGCGGAAAACTGACTTTCAGGCAGGCGGAGCCGCGGGCAAAAGTTAGTAGCATCATATAACTACTCCACAAACTTTACAGTATCACAACACTTTCTGGTGGACGCCATTTTGTTTTTATAAAATGATCCTAGTGAACTCGTACGAACGAAACGCGGTCCAAGTCCACTCTGATTGGATGACGTTATCCGAGTGGGCTCCGGTTGCTTCGTGTCACGGTACAAGCGGCGCGCGAGTTGGCATCCTAGCGCATTTATTGATAAAACCCGACTTAACCTTCCACCTTAAACTTTTGTGGAAAAAATGAGGTCTCAACCTCGTCATTGAGATAAATGTTAAGTATGATTTAATATTAGATTTTTATACGCCACAGATTTCATTACAATAAAAATATATTATTAACCGATTCCTCCCCACTGTCCTATTTTAGGACACTATTTTCATATTTTTTTTACATGTTAGGTCTTTTATTTTTATTATTTCTGATGAAAATCA
>WUAW01010989.1:21370-37828 GCA_017165845.1 Thaumetopoea pityocampa
ACACATAATATTGCTGGCAGCAGTATTATGTGTAGCTGGAATTACTAATGTACTAATATTATATAGAGGTAAAATTTGTATGTTTGTATGTAGGGGGCAATTTGCGAAATTAATGATCCAATTCTAAAAACTTTTAGCGGTAGAACGCTGAAAAAATATATTTATATCATTCATTCATCATTATATTATCCGAGCTATCAGTGTTTGTCTAGCCAGTCGCAAAGAACACTTCCTGTAAAAATTACACGCGGACGAAGTCGCGGGCAAAAGCTAGTATTCTAAAAATTGGTAATTGGATTCTATGTAGATAGTAAGCACACAATTGTTATTATGTATGTTTAATGTATTGTAACCTATAAGGATAGTTCGGTCATTTAGAAAGGATGAAATGAATACACCGGGCAAAAGTGGGTGGAAGTGTCGGAAGAGGGCGCCCAGGAAAAACTTATCTTGATCAAATCAACAACTTGTTTCAAAACGATCAAGTTTATAGCAACCATAACAGACGAATGTGAATGAAAAGATGTATGTATGTGGATGAGGCGAGAGAAGTGTATCAAGATCGTGGTATGTGGCAAAATGCGGTTTTTGCCTACCCCTATGGGAAACCGGCGTGCATGTATGTATGTACAAGGTTGATTTGCCATTGGCTTGTTGTGTTACGTAATCTATCAATTAATCATTATCTAATCTTAAGTCATTGATTAATAATTCCATTGATGTACCTGCTCAGTTGGCCAAAAGCAATAAATGTATTCCCGCTTCCACACCTATTACAGCACAATCTTTTAACGTTTTGATCCCAAAATGACGAATGTCATTACGATTTTAAATTATATACCACAACACTGAAACGAGCTAGTGTTTTTCATACAGCTATGAATTTTGTTTTTGTATATTTGTGAATGAAATGTGGCAGTCATATTATCTAATACCAGTAAGTATTAGATAAAAAATTACCACTCTGTTTTATTAAGGAATACCGGAGAAGGAGAATGCAAGAGTAGGGCCATTTTAAAAGGCCATATTTGACACTTCATCAAAATAACCTTGCAACGGCGGTCCTGAAATATTTGTTCAGTTATTTAATTACGCGGCACACAATTGAAAGAGGGAAATTTTTTTTTTCTCACAAATCAGTATATACAAATAAGAAATTTCACAAAAAAAAAGTCACTGAGATAGAACTTGGTCCCTAAGCACCGGTATCTGACAGGGCCAGAGAGAGAGAGAGAGAGATAATTGGGCAACTTTTTTTCAGTCACTAAAATATATATATATTTTTTTTAATAATGAAAAATAATTCAATTTTACGATTTACTCTTGACTAATAAACCTTTACAAATATAATAAATTGATAGATGCCAAATATGGCCTATTAAAATGGCCCTGCTTTATTTAAAAACATTCTGCTTAAATTTGTGATTTAGATATTAGCGTTTTTAAATACAAATCGGGAGTGCCTTAAAGCGATTTTTTTACATCCATTACATTTGACGACTTATTGATTCAGTGATATATTGCTTTCTGTGCCAATTGGTCCTGAGTTCGATACACGGTAGGGACAAATTTGTGTCATGAGCACGAATATTTGTATCCGAGTGTTCATACATGTATTAGTGTTTATTTATATAAGTTAATACATCGTTATCTGTTATCCAAGACGGAATCTTAATTTGGGGGTAGATTAATATGTGTAAAAAAATATGTGCATATTATTATTATTATATTATTTGTTTTATGTCTTATACATTCATACGCCTACGGTTTGACCACATTTTTTACAACTCTTTCATCTTATTCATATTCATAGAACTTTTCATGCATTAATTTTAACGATCAATATTTATAAAACGACTTGCTTATATTATCTCTTTCGATGCTTTAATTCAAAATTTTTCGTAGAATGATTTGAAAGTTAAATCGACTGGCTGCTGTGTAAAAGTAAATTTTAATATTTTGCTCCCCGCCAACTTGATTTATTGGGCGCTTGTATTTCCCGTAGCTACCCGAAAACGGCTAATATCATGCTGCTTGTCATTTCCTATCAAACAGTGATATTAATATTATATTTATTATATAAATTAATGCGGTATTGAGTGGACAGCTGGATGGCGAACGGGCGTGCTTTGAGGGACGGTAGGCTCCCGAGAATGCGGGGGCGAACAAGTTAATTTCATTAATTACACAGGCCGACACATTCAACAAAAGTGCGGAACCAGAAACCGCGCGGACTGTATCTGAAGCATTTTGGTGTGCTGTTTCCGAATCTGAACTCATAATATTACGCCATCCTCTTAGGTTTCTAGATATTCGACCAGAAAAGCGTCAAAAACACGTTCTTTTGTGTTTTTTTTGACGTTATGAAACAGTACAAGTAGAAAGTAAATCAAAAATCTGCAAACAGTAATTCAAAGTACTAGTGTTATTCTCTAAAATAGCGTTGAGGCTATATGAATATCTTTATTCTTCTCAGAAATATAGATAAAATTGAAATTTATTAGTTTTTGAAATCAGCGCACCAAAATCCTTCGGGTATGGTACGTTTAGTTTCTGGTTCTAAAAATTGTCAGTCTGCGTTATTAAAATACTTCAGTGAGATATGTCTAGTATTCTGTTTTATTTTAGAATTTAATATTTAATGTAATCCTTAAAAGGAATAATTATTATTTATTTATTTAATTACCTCGCACTTAATGGCTGTTTGTAATAATATTAATATTTTAAGACAGTGTGTTTTTACCTGGTGCACTTTGGAATTAGAAATTATTGGAATTAATGTTTAGAAATATCTTTAGTTTTGTTAAATTTCTTTGGTGTACTAAACCCATTTGGGACCACATTGTTTTCTACAAAATTAAAATTGTATTATTAGTTAAGAAAAAGCTATCTAATTATAATTGCTTAAAAAATGTTATCATTTGGGAACGCTGGTCGACGTATGTAGTTTTTATAATCCGCAAAGGTTTGCTCCCATTCGGGAACGCCGGCTTCAAATGGATTTAATTAGTATTTACGACTGGGAATTCCTGTCTCCTACGGGTGCGTAGGAGACCGCCGATTGAATTTAGTGGGTGAGAGCCTCACATCACGTGTGTACCTCGTTCCGGCACAACGCTGTTAGGCATTTCCACTCGTAGTACAATTAAACGAGTAAAACAATCAAATCGAATGATATCTAAATTTTCAACTGTCGTCATTATTATGAGTGTATCTATTGTCTATAAAAAATACTGTTCACCTAACAGTACTGTCATTATACAATATGCGCATACAATATACATCATACAGTATGCAATATTTGCTAATAACTACTCAATTATTTTAGTAACGTTTCCAGATGTATAAATTCCTTTAATGTCATAGTAATTACTCGGTGAAATATAGCTCCATAGTCCCTTGTCCCTTTTCATCATCATCACCAGTCCGTGGAAGTCCACCGCTGGACATGGGCCCCCTCCTTAAAGAGGAGAGATTTGCGATGTCCACGCTTAGCAAGGGTGTTGGAAATTACCTTTAGCACATCTTAACATGTTTGCTCTACCTTCGTAGCTCACTATATCGTTTTAACGCCGCCACGCGACATTTCGATTATTTTTTTTTTTGCTATTGTTATGTTCACTATTGTGACATAATAATATTTATATTTGACGTGTAAATTAGCTGTGATAAATTTTCCCCGTTACGTTAATGCCATGTATAGAACGGTGTACGGTGCAAGTTAATTTATTTAATTTATTTGGCAAATAACATAAATTATTTAAAATGTTTTTGTGTTAAGCCGCCTTAACCTCGTCTTAAGACCACTGTAATAAATACCATTTCAATAAATACTTTCCCGCCTATGTTGTTTTATTTATATATTGTCTACATAATGTAAAATGAGTGATAGTGAGATTCAAATTATGAAACAAATCTACCGGGTAAATGTGTGTTGGAAGAGTCAGAAGAGGGCGTCCTGGAAAATCTACCTTGATCAAATCAACAACTTGTTTCAAAAAGGTCAAGTTCGTAACACCCTTAATCGATGAAAGTGTGTGAAAAGATGTATAAATGTAGTTGAGGTGAGAAAGATGTATCAGGATTTTAATATATGGCGAATTGTATTCTCTGCTGAAATATTTACACTTAATGTTAAAGGCAAAAACAAGGGAGAATCCGCAAGACTTGCGTCACGTAATTATGAGAAACGTCGCATTCATTAGATATTTAATAATATTATAAATTCGATTGTGTGTTTTTGTTAATTTGTCCTTATATCAGCCACCTTTGACGCTGAGAAAATTCTGCATGGGATAGCTGCTAGCAGGATGATATGTCTAGTGATAAAAAACTGACGACATACTAAAGGGCTATCTGAATCCAATAAATGAAATACTGATACTCTCGGTGCCTCGTTGTTGTGATCACTTCTTAGGGGCATCTTTAGGCTTGCTCCCGAGTACCTGAAGATGTAGACATGAGTTTACCGTGTGTATTACAGACCTGAGATATCTCACGCTGATGAGATATCAACAAATATGTATTCTACATGGGCTGAAAAATCCGTCACACTTGTATGAAGTTTTTAAATAATTAAATGTACTTACCTATATATTTATTTACATTTCATATGCTAATGGCATGTGGGCGCACCTTAATACTTAAGGCATTTTACCAGTCTATGGTTAGGTGGTGCTGACACTCAGAATAATGCCTAACACCGCTGCGCCCCTGTGTAACACACTGCAACATAGATAAAGCCGCCTCTGATTTGCACCCACTAAAAACCACTGGACATCCTTCTAGCCTTGTTGTCTAGCCACGGAAATTGCGTAACGTGCTTCGTTTTCAGTGCGCTTCCGCAACTCGAATACCTGCTATTTTCACCACAGGACTAGGTACCTACTGCATGGTATGTGTCTTGCCAATTATTCGCAAACTTACTAATATTACGCATATATTTGACCTTGGGTATTTGCTGGAAATCTTTGATTTTGTCACGTAAATTGACTCTGAGCGCACCTATCTCGTTTATTTGTGCGCCTACGCATTTTAATGTGCTCTCATCTAAAATCATACTTTGATGCAGACACACTATTAGTCATTGGTCAAAAACATTCCACTCTTCTGACGTGTCAATGATTGGTCAAAACGACGTCAAGGTAACTCTCCCGGTTTGATGACCTAATCGTTTGTCTATTGAGATCCTACTCATTTAGTTACCAAATAAAGTTTAGTGTAATATATTACGCCATGCTGTGAACGATCATCGTTTTTATAACAGCTAAATTTTTATTTACAGTGCACTGTTGGACATGCACCAGGTTTGGTAGATTTTAATTGAATAACACGACAACGCAGCTGCGCATTATCCTGGTTCATCTGTAGCTAGTTCTCCCAACACCGACGGGAAGAAATGGAGTGACGCTATTATTCCAGCACCACACAGCAACGAGACTTATCGAGTTAAATTTTAATTACCTCTTATGTTTTGATTACGATGCATGTGAAAAATATCTTAAGCAATTGCTTATTACCTTATTTAAGCAACAGCAGAGGGTCACTGTTATGTAATCACATAAGCGTGACCCTCTGCCATGGGGAACTACAAACGTTCCGTTCCGTTTGGTTGCACCAACCGTGGTCGGTAGTAGATCAAGGTTGCTGCAACCGAACCAAAATGTAGAGGTGGGTAATAAATTTTAAAATAAATTGCGATAAGTCCCGCTAAATAATCTTTAAATTAAATATTAGTTATAGTTTTTATGTAAATATTAATAATATATTGCGGAAACCGTGGTTCGTTTCCCCGCCGGAGAGCCAGGGAAAAGGGCGTGAGTGTATGTATGTATGTATGTATTAATAATATAAAAATATTAATAATTATGTAAATACTTATATTTTCAATAGGATGTATTTGATTTTGATGTTATCTTTTTGTTAGTAGTGGTAGCGAGGCGTATATGCCGATTCTCATGGCGTCCCTTTAAGTAACTACTCAATACCCATATAAACTACAACACTAGTTATTCTTTTTTTTTATTATTACTTTATCAGAAACAAGTGAACATCACTGTGTAATATAACGTACAACATAGTAATTAAAAAGTTCGAAGGTTTGAATGTTATGTGACATTCTTTGGAATGGCTTCTTTTATCAAAACTGTTCACTATCGGTGCTATGGGTATCTGAGGTGACGACACTGCTATAGAGGAAATCTCTTCCCATACAGAGGTGCCACGAAATTTAGCCGAAGTCATATAGCAGGGTAATGGAGTGCGATTAAAACGACGTCTACTGTCAAGACCCCTGCAAATATTGAATATAAAATATTTGAAAAAAATCAGTACTTTATGTACGTCTCCCCATTATATTTATTATAGTACTCAGTATACAGTTATTCTCGCCATCGCAACTTGCGACAAGACCGTTCAGTGTACACTTCATATTTTGAATTTTATGTAATAATCTTGCCTTAGATCTTACCGCCGAGTAAACGTGCTCGGAGCGAAGCTGTATTCCTGTTAGATGGTAAGATCTTCATCATATCAGCGCACAGACGCCCACTGCTGGATATAGACCTTCTCTGATGATTGCCGCATCGTGCGGCTACGCGTCGCCCGCATGCACGGACTGTCCGCGACCTTCATCAGGTCATCGGTCCACCCAGTCGGTGGTGCACCCGCGCTGTTTTCCGGTTCGGGGTCACTACTCCAGCAATTTAGGATCCCAACGTCTACCGATTCTGCGAGTGATAGTAAGATACATTCCCACATTACATTCGGCGTCGTGGTTCACCACCCGACACGTCTCGTTTCCCATTGGGGCGAAAAGTGGGCTACGGATGGCCACTTTTCTACATTAAACAAGCGTAGCAATTGGAAATAAGTCGTCGCTGTCTACTCCAATTCTTCAGTAGTATAGTGGTCAGTATCCCCGCCTGTCATGCGGGAGGCCGGGGTTTGACTCCGCGCCGGAGGGGCAGCGGAAAAGGCGTGATTGTATGTAGATTCCCACAATTCCAGCTACAGGAGGTATAACTACTCAGTAGAATGACCATGCTGCCTAACGCATTCGGCCGCATTGAGGACACCGATACGATAGGATGTGGTGCTCTCATCCACTAAAATTCCGTGGCGCCCCCTACTGGTCTGAAGTAGGTATACCAAAGTTATGGTATGGTAGGTTACAGTACCATATCGACGAGCATTACAATGCCCGCATGAGCCCACCTGTTGTTGAGTGGATGGTGAGCGCATTTTTTTTCTTTTTAAACCAAAGTATTTCTTTTTGTGACCGTATTTTCCACTATATAATCCGCGGATTATTTGTTAAAAGATTTAAATTTCGTTATGCGTATCATATGCCGCCGCAGATCAATCTGATACAAAACATTCTCATATAATTTCAAAAATTTTATCATACATGTTTAAAATGGATGTTTTTCATAACAAATATGTTTAATTTTTTTATGTACAATTTATTACTTATATTTTTAATCATATTGTGTATTTTTTATTTTATGTGACACCACATTATCGGCAGTATATATGTATCTTATTCGCCGTAAAACTTGCTGCGGATTATACGGCGTTGCGGATTATATACAGGTAAATACAGTATTTTCGTAGAACACGAAGTTCAGTCGTTCATATAGGATGCAAATCAGCAAAATGAAAGTCATTGTATTAACACCTTTTACATATATTTACTGACAATATTTACACAATAATTTATTTTAGTGACCACACTTATTGAGCTAGCCATATTGTATGAAATGTGCATCGAGTAGATATTAATTTAATTGAATTACATTACAAATAAACATTAAATTTATATTTAAAAGATTTTGGCAGGATTTTGCTTGACAAAATTTCATTCCAAGTACCATTTAATGAATACATGCAAAAAATGTTTGACTGTAAAACTCAACCGTTACATAGAATATATATATTTAAAACTGCACGAGGCATTTCTAACAATATCATATAGTACAAATAAATTATCGCAACAAATATTATTTTGACAATTTATCTATTAAGAATAGAACAATAAAATTTGGCCACAAATCGTAAATTTCACTAGGGTTGGCACAATTTACCTAATGTAATAGTCTAATTAATGTTCTAGTGTGATAATCCAATAAATTAATTGATTATTAAAAAATGTAGGCGTACACTGGTCTAGATGGTAATAAATTACATTTCATTATGAAACCGATCATTCATATGAATGCGGAACCTGTTCGTTACACACATTTTTGTTGTAGTCAGAAAACATTTATAACTAAGTTGAATATAAAAATTGTAAACTTGATATAAATAATTACAGTGCACCAGGCATTTCGATAAAGCAACATTTAAAATATTCTATTCACAGTCTACGGAAGAAATTATAGCGAACTTGTCCCTTCTAACTTCTAATGTGATACAAATAGTACAAAAGCATTACCGACCTCACGCTCGTACAAAATGGCCGATTTGACAGTGACAGCTGATGACATTAAATAGTGATTTCGAGATCCGAGCGGAGTCGACGCGACGCGAGGCAAATAGAACTATTTCAATAAGGTACACCGTTCACTGCACTAACGATCTGTCATTACATAAACCTCAGTTTATGTCCCGTTCACTGGACAACACTGTTGCAAACATCACACGTCCTTCTTTTTCTTTTCACATTTAATGACAATATAATGTATTTACTGCCTGCTCTGACACTATACGAAGTCATTGCTGCCGATTGTGTTGAGCGGTTCTTGAGCCTGTAATGGAAACAAACAATGTAAGTCATTTTATTCTTGATGAGTGCCAAACTCTACAGACGTAGATCACATGGATCTGTTTCCTTCTAGGGCCAGGGTCTGCTTGATAGATTTTTATATGCTATTTTTCAATGTCAGATTTAGTTTAAAGCTTGATCATCATTATCATCATCAGTCCACGAAAGTCCAACGTTCGACATGGACATCGTCTTCAAAAAGGAGGGATTTTTGTCACAATTTACACAATTCACAATTTGCTTATTATTCAGCTACATCCCTTCGCAGGTTCCCCCAGCATCCGCAAGCAGAAATGGAGTGACACTACTATTGTGCGGGCGCTACACAACAGCTTGTACTAAATCTTGCAACCTTTGTGTAAGATTGAGGTACAGGTGTATAAATTTTGCGACAGATTTGACCACTTTTATTCTTATATAAGCTAAGTCCCGCTGTCTTTATTAATAAGGGGACGGGAGGTCCGCTTGTAACCCGTTGACCGCGCCAATACGCACTCGTATAAGCGCGGTCGGTGATATGGTTGAGGGAGTGATAAACAAAACGCAACGTGATACACGTCACCTACCTCGGTCACTTCGACCTGCTCCTCACAAATCTAAAGCGCGGCTAGTGAGTTACAAGCGGACTAAAAATTTTTTTGTTGTATCCGTAATATTTTTCTACGGATTCGAAATTCAAAGTTTAAAGTTAAAATGGGATGTTTCCTGTCATTTTTTCAATTAAAATTCCATTTTTTTTATTATCCAAAGGTACACAAAACTAAATTTGACTTTCTCGGACAAATATCAAAAGACAATCTTGCGCTGATTGATTCCTTCATGCGTAAGATGGCTTTTTTAACTTTATTTGCGCCTAGAGCGTTAAGTGTTATGCTCTTAACTCAATAAGACACCGGGTAAATAACTACAACTATATTCGAAATAAAAAAAAATCAAACTTGTTTATCAAATTTTACTTTGCATCAACTACTTCAACTTATATCACACAATTTGATCAACTGAATGAGGTATGAATACTAGTCTGACACACAAGCTTGACAAATAAGTTTGATCGTTTACTGAAGAAGCTTAAGAACGTATTTGTCTGGCTATAATAACAGACGATTATGCCTCATAATCTAAATATATTGCAAATTAAACTGTACTCTACATATAATTTTTATATTCAAAGTCGTCTAAATTTATTTCTACGCTGAACTTACCATTAATGCCCTCGAATGTGAAGGCATGAAAAATAAACCATATTGGCAGTAAAATCGGTATAGTCTATGTAAAGCGTTAGCCAGGTACAAAAAAATCTTCGCTATTCAAAAAGGACTATTTACAGCACTTAAGCCTAGCACGTAGAACCAATAATTTGGCAGCTACTATAATTAATACTGTCGCGGTAAAAATGTTGGCACACTATAAATTTCCACGATCATTAATTCTGAACGAAATATCTCCTATAAATCCTTAAATTGTTATCTAATAAGTAAATATAATTATTCTAAGTAACTCTAAGTACACCAAATATTAAAATGTCTTAGGCAGACCTTATCTATGATAAAATAATAAATAAATTTACTTTGATATTTACAATCATTGGCCGTGTTATTCGGGGTATATTTTATTTCGTTTCATTGTAAAAGACTGACGTAGAAATAAGAGCAGTATTAAAAATATATGAAAATTAATATCTATAGTAAGCCGGTTGGAGACCGACTCTAATTGGCTTTTCGGAGGGCGACGTGTTCTTGTGCGGCTTATCTAAGGCTGTTCTGTATGTTAAGGGTGCACTCCATCGCGGTGAGCGCTCTCACCTCCTCTCCCACGGTGCTGGGGTACAGCTTCCCGCCCGGTGCGTAGCCATTCTTCTCCAACGCGAACTGATCTTCGGTTGTTTTGCGGTACACCGGGTTATCGAAGTTCATAGACGTAACATTACGGTGCACGTAATGCCTGTACACAAGCACTGCGATCTGAAATGAGTAGTTATCATTAATTAATTTTACTACTGATTACCATTAAACTATTTTTGTTAGATAAATATTTTATTTTTTGAAAGGCTTCTTGAGGTACTCATATATTATAATAAACTGAATGGAAAAGCTATGTAGGTCAAACAATTTCTGTTCGTCTAAGAAAGTAAAACTAGTCATATTTCATTCTAAGACTACAGTTGTTTATTTTTTGTAAGTTTTCCCTTTTAAAGATAAGGAAACTGTATCTAAGCCCATACAGCCTTGTCTGAAGTAGTAATATGATTTTTACAAGTTAACAAAATGCTTCTTGCGAGTTTTAACGTCAATCCGATGATTATCACTTATTGGCTTGAAAAAATACGGTTACTCGCAATGTTAGTCAGTTTTATTCCAATGTTCACGTTAATATTGTTCACAATTATATACACAAAATAACACCAAATTTATATATCAAACATCGCAATAAACTAAATAAAGACTAAAATAAAACTTTAAGTGATGCCGCACTCGGGTTGCCGACGTCAGCATACGACGAAACGTGACAGAGGCACAGATATTTGCAGATGTCAGACTGTTACAGGCCGGATCGAATCAAGATTATATAAGATTATGTTTAAAACTTTGGGTTGGACACCTAATTTGAAACGATAAAAAAATGTGATACTTTTTGTTATGTTGTGTATAGTTTATTTTTTATCAGAAATAAACAACAGTAAAACCAACATTAACAAATTAAACGAGAGTAATTTCAATAATGTAACTCTGTCTGTAATAATATTTGGAGGTATTTGGACATCGTAAATCGGAATTGATAAAGTATATATGTACTCTAACGCTGTCACAATAGAAATAAATTAATACCCATTAGAGGAGCGACCGACACAATGTTCGCGTTATGTCGCCCAATGTCATTGTAACGCCAATCAACGCACAATTTCGTAATACCACGTAGCTGTGTGTGTTAGTAACTTAACTATAGGTTCAACCTATTTTCATTTGAGGACTATCCAATGCACGAAAGTTCACTCGCAATAACTTTGATTATTAGCGATGATGATTCATATTTATCGTTTATATTGATTATATCAGGTTTTGCTGTGATATGTACCACTCATAGAAGCAATGATAGTGATATGACCACGCGTGACAAGTCTTAGATTTGATTTGGAGCTCGAGTCCTAGGCACGCACCTCTGACTTGTTGAAATCATGTGCGTATTAATAATTTAATAATTAATTATTACTCGCTTCAAACGGTAAAGGAAAACATTGTGAGGTAGCCCATATGTCGGAGAGATTTTCAAACCAGCGCATGAAGTCTGCCAACCCGCATTGTATACAGCCTAACCCCTCTCATTCTGAGAGGAGGCCAGCGCCCGGCTTTGGGTCAACAAATGGGTTGATAATATGATGTATATGTACTCGATTTCAATTCATAATTTGAGCCACGAAGACTTCCGTGTTTATTATATTATTTTGGATGTCAATGTATATTATACGAAAAAATAGCTCTCTAATTATGGGATTACATGCAAATTCAAATTTAAAGCTAGTATGTGTCTTTTTCAGCCAGTCCACAACACAATTGGTTGTATTTTACCGGAAAACTGAATCACGCTAATAAGTTTTTCATTATATTGTTTATGTATTATGGCAACAGTTAACTGTTAGCATGATCGTTGCCGATTTACAATTTTCAAATTATACTACTTGGAATAACATACACGTGTTTACTTATGACACTAGACACTGGTAGTATTTCGACAAATTTATAATATACTGGACATTTTCACAAGTACTGAGATCAGTACTCCAGAGAGGAAATAAGTCCTAGATTGGGACTATCTAATCCCAAACTAGGATTTCCTGCCTTGGGTACTAAACAACGATATACATACTTACATAGATAAATGCAATACATAAATGGATAAATACGTCTATGATTCACATACAAATATTTGTGCTCATCACACAAAATTTGTCCCTACCAGGATTCGAACCCGGAAAACATCGGTACAGATATCAGGGTCACTGTCACTGTACCAAACAGTCGTTGAAAGCTCTGACATTAATGGAGGGGATGTGACCATGTTTCGGATTAAGATGACCGATTGTCATCTGACGTCATTAGGAAGGCCCCACTGATTTACGTGATTTTCGAAATACGGTCAGATCTAAACTAGATTCTAAATTCGTTAACTCATCTAACATCATCTGGCTGTGGCAAACGTTGTTAACCCAGAGATAAGCGCAAAGGTTATATGTATTGTATATTGCACTGGCTGGGCTATAAGTAACCTTATCTTTTATGGATTTAGGTGAATTGTTATTATGTATCGAATATACGCGTCTTTAACTGATACTCATTAACGTAGTATATAATATATGTATATAATCAATCTTACGATCTCTTATCATTCAAGGATCAATGAGATAAAAAATTTAATCAATACGTACATGTATATAATATTATTCTCGTATATTAGGCGTATATGAACAGCTTACATTTCAACCCATCAGACTTTACACGTTGTCCTGAAAATCTCACAGGCGTGTCGGTTTCTTCAAGATATTTTCTTTCATAGTTTGTAGTGAGTGAAAATTAATTATTAAATGATTAATAAGCTGATGATTTTTAAAAGTCAAAAAATACGAACGCGAAATTTAAGAGTTGACGTGCATGATCACAGCACTAGGCTGTCATTGCTCCCAAACCATTTTGAGCACATAATTAATATTATTATTAGGATTTTTAGCAATCATTTGTACCACTATTATTGTAACGTTTCGTATTTATTTATAAGCGTTTCGCTTCCTAAGGAACCCAGAGGCGATTTCATATTGAAAGTACACTGACTAGAGAACTATTATACCACCACGTCCGACAGAAGATGCAGCGAAATTTTGAAATTTAGTACTATACAATAGAAGCTAGGTAATTTATATTGGTGGTCCCGACTAGGACTCGTGGTCTAACGAAGCTCACGGACAATCGGTGGGTGCAAGCGACTCACAGCCGCTCGGTGCGGCGATCATTAGAGGAGGCCTATGTCCAACAGTGGACGTCTGTGAGCTGATATGATGATGATGATGATAATGAATGTATGTTGTTATACCCGATTATAAGTTTTAATATTTTCTTTCTTTAATTTTTATTTTGCGTTTTTAACTATTCATATTTACTTAAAGTTTACTGTGTTAAAAATAAAATGACATGTGACGTGAAAGCAAGTATCGGTGTTCCTTTCCATGTATGGAATGCAACTTGTTCGCAAGGACAACGAACCGATCAATTGGTGAAGTACAACATTCGAACTTGTAATCTACAATACTTTCAATTCAAAGCAATTTTGTATTCATTTTCGTCAAAATATTAAGGAATTATAAATTAAATATTATTATTTATTTATATATGGACGGGCCGACATTAAAATTGTACTTATACCAAATGTTCATTGTATCAAAGAGGAAAATTTATTTTATACACATTATAACGTTTTTTATATTCGTACTTCTTCCTCCTCATTTACCGATGTTATATAGCAGTAACTCGACAGTGGCCTCGTCCATAGTATACGGAATAAATATAGTGGATAATGGAATATAGATATTATATTAATAACTTACCAATGCTCCCAATATTAGAACTCCGGAGATTACTGCCACAACGATGCCCGTAACCATGCCAGCATCGCGACCACTGTTTGAGATTCCTGTGCCTGGTTTGGGTGATTCTGTTACACCTAGAAATGATAGAATATAAAATTCAACCAAATACCAAAATTTAGAGAGTTCTTGAACTTTTACAACGTATTCATTTATTTGCAACTTGAATGGTGCATTGAAAGAAAATAAACGAATTGCGATTAATATACTTAGTTTCTAGTAATATATAAATGATAGTTTCTAGTAATATATAGTTTCTAGTAATATATAAATGATAGTTTCTAGTAATATATAGATTCTAGTAATATGTAAATGGCCCGTGAAATAAAACAAACAATAGTCAATTTAATAAAATAGCTTCCTCATACTGAATACGTTGAAAAAGTTACGTAATTTTTACACAAATACAAGGAAATTGTTATTGCGCTTGTTGAATTTGAATTGAAACGAGTCCTTCACCACATAAGCAGTTAAACTTGAACGTGATTTGCGAAGTTGTTAATGACTAAATACAGTACATATTAGGCTTGTGAAACAAAAATGAATTTTGAGTTGTATGCATAATGAACGAAACTGTTTTTTAGGTTTCTAAAGGAATAACTTTTAATTATGCTTGGAATTTTCAATATTTGCGGAAAGACCGCGTTCATCGACAAGTTTATTACCAACAATAGTATATTATGAGGTATCTGATTGTGTTGTTGACGTAGCTCGATAAACTGGTAACTGATGTTATTTTACGCACTCTCTGTCTAACTACTGATTTTTAAAGCGTAGGAGTTAACTGGATCGAACGAGTCATTCTATTTACAGATAGCTTCAATGAAACGTGCCAAATATAAATAACGATAGAATTCTAACCTACTTCAACACTACGGGTTATTTGATTTAGTTGGTTTTATTGTATGTATAGGTTCATATAAAAAATTAGATCTTATCAAAATGATGGGACAGATATGTTTCTATTAACATAATAACAGCCCCGTATTTCAAACAATACAAAACAAGCACCGATCGTGCTAATTTGAATTCGTTTTCAGTTAACATTGTAATTATTCACATTCAAATTAATTGTGAGAATAACGATACTAAAAAGTGCTATTTCATTCATGTACGTCACGACGCTATTGGATTAATATTGTTTTAGTTGGTTATGATTTTCGATGTTAGTTCACCCAAGTTAGCATGCACGCAGTTCATGATGAATCTGTGTGTCTTCTTTTAGGATCTTAAATGATTTCAGTTCATAATACAAAATTAAAACTATACTTTACCACTAGGATCTAAGTTTTTGATATGGTCGGGCAAATAATCCCAACTAATTTTTGGTAGTTTGTAATGAGATTCCTTGATGGGCTCCTCGGTAGTGTCCGGTATCCTCTGGAGAGAGACGTCGTTCAGGTACAAATCAATCCAATGTTGATTTCTGTTGACTAGATCTTGTTTATCGGTGTCCCAATACACCGGCATTGGTTTTAATTTAGGATTAACTTTAGTAGGAACTTTGGTTTCTTTGTTTTCTTCAGACTCTTCGGTCGAATCTTCACTTTCGAAGATGGCACGACCCAACTTCAAGAGACGGCCGAAATCTTGTCTGTAATCCCTCATATGTATCGCACTTCCCACTTAAACATTCGTTTTCGAAATACCAATACATCAGTTTGGAAACTAGCAGTTCAACATGTCCTGCAAATCAGTTAATGAAACCTAAGTTGAAGACACACAGATATATGCTTAAACATTCACGGTGGACAGTTAGTAGACAGGTAGTAGACGGCTTGAAATGAGTATTAGCAATGTAAGTACGATACCCAAAATCCGATTTATATAGTACAGATGGTTATATTATCTTATCAAACGATGCGATTAAAAACAAACCCATTTATGAGACAATCTTAAATCAAAATCATGGTGTTTGTGCAAAATTGTTGTAACGAAACAAATCTAATTTATGCAGGTAAATCTTGGTACAAGATTCATTTTCCATGGGATAACTTGTTAAAAGTCAAAACAAACACCAAAATTTTGTGCAAAGATCTTATTGAGACTAATCAGGGAAGGAGAC
>WUAW01010990.1:2436-19559 GCA_017165845.1 Thaumetopoea pityocampa
ATTATTTCATTTAAATATTAAAAATAAAATGATTTGCTTTTTATTCTTATCCAATACCTATAAAAACGAATAACTTCTGATATAAATAATATATCTACTAATAACAATTATAAATAAAATCCGATAACTAAACTTCAGCGCTGTATTTCAGTACCATAGCATCATATTAGGCAACTAGCACTTTTGTCCTTATATGTATTTGTTTACAAAATTTCTATATGTAGCAACTTAAATAAATTTAAGATTAATGTTTCTTTCTGCCTTATAAAGAAAAATGTCTAGGTTACTCGATCTCTATCACACTAATTTAAATTTGCACGAATAAGAGTATACAGATACATTTATAACGACTCCGTTCGATATGCGATATTTTTGTGCAATTATTTAAATTATCATGCTCATGTTACTTGCACTTGCAAACTAGGGTGTATGACGTCAGTGGTGGTAATTCTGTTTTAACAGAACTTAACAAATTTTAGGCTTTCCCTATATTTTTCTACTGCGGAACGCCAAATCGAGATAGCAAACATTTTTGGCGAGTACCAACCTATATTTCTATCAAAAGGTACAAAAAAAATGTTGTCTATTTGCGTATCTTTAGACGGCATGTTCCGAGATCGCGTCTAAATCTCTTAATTTTGACTTGTGTAAACGAAACTGACAGCACCAAAATTGTATCTATCTCCTTTTGGCGTTTGACATTAGAAAAAGATAGAGAAATTTACTTAAGTTCTTTTACAACAGAATTACCATCAGTATCATTCTTCCAGATCATCTGTCCTATCCAGTCATCAGATATAGAAGCACCCTATTAATAACATTTTTTTTATCTATTTAATGACTAAATACATTTGATATGCAATACATGTGCTACTATTATATAACAAGTGGCTATGTAAACTCATATCACATTACATTACGTAGATTATAACTTGTTTTGTAAAAGCTTAATTTGAAATTTATTTCACAACTCCTTTGTTACATTATTATTTATTTATGAATTCTTATGGCACGTGTAATTTAAACAATAATACTAATTAAGTGTATGCTACAGAACTTAATTTTGATCATCAAGATTACTATTATCACTGTCATCACCTTATTAACATCCAACGGTGAATATGGGCTTCACACATCAAACAATGTTTCGTTTTATAACATTTGAAAATAATTGAATCGTCTAGAATCAAAGGCGGCTATCTCGTTTTGAGCTATTTTTGAGTAACTATAAAAGAAAAGGTTATTAAAAATTTATTTTCATTATATTGACATCTTTGATACTAAATCAAAATTTAGCGTTGATTTTCCAATGAAGATGGCCAATATCAATTTAAACAAACAGATATACTATTAAAAACATTGAATTTTTTCATTGTCAGCTAAAAAATGTCAAAAGTGAGATTTGCCTTTGATTCTAAACGACTCAATTGATTGCACTGCTGACAGTAGGGTCCCTGGATAGGCCATTATCGATAGTCCAGCAATAGTACGAATATTTTTACTACCATATTTAATTGACCACAATCCCAAATGATGGTAAGTGGCGATGTAATCTGGGATGGTAATTTGTACTAGCTTAATAAAAAAACCTATTCACTCTTGTCTTAGAGACACATAGATTATAATTAGACGGAAATATATATTAATACTATAGATACCATGGTCACCATTGAATTCATAAAATGTGGTAATATTATTGGTATCAGTAAATACTATCGATTACAAATCGTAATCGATAGTATTTATAGAAGTGAACCTAGATAACTGTTACGCTATGACTACTATTGATATTATTGTCATCTCTTTCTTTCTTTTTTCAAGTTGAAAAATTTCCTGACTGCAAAGAGCATATCACTGAATGCAAACTGGGGCCCAAACCCAGTAAAATCACTCAGCATGCACATACCATACATACCCTTCATGCCTTACCATGGGATACGCGTGAGCATTCATGACCGCAGTATAGGCGGGCTGACCATATTCCAGGTCCTTTTAACTGGGCTATTGTCGTCCCTGACGAGATTACTACTAATAATATTGATAGTATTAATATTCGTACTATACTATTGTTAAACTATCGATATACCAACTAGCGGCAACACTACTTGCTTAGCGTGCAGATTTGCAATCGTAGATTTTCTTGGTATCCGGATCTATCTCTCAGTGATAGTATATATAAAAAAATATATATTGTATATATAAAAAAGCTGTCACTAAGAGATAAGTCTATAATCAAGTGTCTATCTCGTCCATTTTATCGCCTGGTCTGACATCCTGGAAAGATCGCAAGTGGTGAAATTCTAAAATCGCCACCTTAATGCTAAAATTCAAATACAATAATTTAATTTTCTATTAAACTGCTATTAAGAAACAATACTGGATTATTTTATATACACTAATATAAGACCTTAATAATGTCTATAAGATGATGTTAGGAAAAAATAACTATAGTCCTAAGCTCAAAATTAACCATAGCTTGTATTCAAACCTGGTTGCGAATATGTTAGCAAAATTATTTTTATAAGTGTACGGAATGGTACTTTCATATCTTACAAGAGCCGAACGACACCAAGAACTGCAATAAAATGTTGCATATGCATTACTATAGCATCACCTAAGTTTAAATTTGTAGCTGGATATAAACCCCTTTCATTAAATGAGAAATTTTCTGTAATCTCCACATTTGGTAGGCGTCTTAGAGATCACAGTTGCCTTACTATGACCACAGTAATACTGGTGTCTCTTAACCCGGTGTATCAAGCACCTCTCGTGGTACCCAGGAAAAGAATTACGATAAATTATGCGGCTGCTACACGGTGACCTAATGTAAATAACGTCAGACAAGATTGCGATCTAAGTCATGTTAGTGCATTTATCGCTAATATAGCAAGACG
The DNA here is from genome assembly GCA_017165845.1 of Thaumetopoea pityocampa. Classification (NCBI taxonomy): domain Eukaryota; kingdom Metazoa; phylum Arthropoda; class Insecta; order Lepidoptera; family Notodontidae; genus Thaumetopoea; species Thaumetopoea pityocampa. The sequence continues at coordinate 5,331 of WUAW01010990.1, forward strand.
TAATAAACCTGTTGAATAGTTTCCGATTCCATAACTTCTATAATTTATCAGAATCTAGATAATTTATCTAGATTCTGATAAATTATAGAAGTTATGTATTATTAATACAGAAGTTATAAATTGATCGATTTCTAAATAATTCTTTAGTATATTTATACAAAACTTCCACCGAGAAAAGTGGCGATGTTCTACTAAGACTGGTTTTGGCAATCACACAAGTCTTATTTAGCGAAGAACTCCCTGATTTCAAACCGCAACTCCCAAACAGTCGTCAACTGAAACGGAGCCGAGAAACTGTTTATACGTGGCTTCTCTCATTTGGTATTACAAGCTCTACTAGCAACATTGTACATTATTAATATAACATAATTTATATTTAATGTATTGTTACTTTATTGCCAAGCTTTGTTTGTTCCGTTTCTATATATAACGTACACTTAATCTAATGATATAGGATTACAAATTCGTTTATTGATATTCAGACGGATATATCAATTGAATCCAATTCCAATAACATAATTAAAAGAAAACATTATCAGAATTTATATCACTTCAAAGTTTTTATTGAAGTTAGATCGATTATCTACTGCTATATACACTATTTACATTACATAAAAAGACTAGGAATACTTTCTTGTAATATATTATAAAGAATTCTCTTAATAAAATTAATTAAATAAATACTATTAGCAGAATGTGCGTTAGGCCAGTTATTTTAAATAAGACGTCAATCATATTTGAAATTATTACGAATTAAGTTTTCAATTTAACAATTTTGTTGCGATTTTTTATTAATATAAGGCGATATAAAACTGTATAACTGCAACGTAAGGAAGAACTGAGATCTCTTTTGGTGACGCCACTACACTATTAGGAAAGAGTATATCGGTCTATACGTCCGTTTGGCACAGTTCGCCGAAAACCGGCAAGGCGTGATACTACCGAGTAACAGAATCCACGCGCGAATGAGGAGCGGGGGGCGGATTACTTGGTACTAATGACGACTTAGCACCACCAACCAGCCCCTGTCTGAATGATGTTAGCCGAGCGAGGGTTCTAGTTCCATCATTATCAAAATTAGGCCTTTCGTACTGATGCTGGGGTCTCTGCCTTTGAGGCTGCATAGATTGCAATTCATCATAACCTCCATCTTCTGGATATGTCTCTTCATCTGTGTCATCTTCACCAAATGCTCTGTACGTACTTTCCGATTCAGAATTTTTCCTTGAAGTGATACCATAAGTACGACCAATCAATGATTGCGTTACATCGGTCTTTGAATTCTTATCAACCTTTCTATCTTCTAAACTTTGATTGTATCTCAACTGAGCTTTCTGTGTTTTTTCTAATGACGGCAAGTCATAAAATTTAAAAACATTTGGATGACCTTGAAAATATTTTTCGCTATACACGTTCCTATTGTAATATCCACCGTTACTGGCCGGATACATTTCTTCGTCAGGCGCATAGCGATTGTTGAATGATTCAACATTTTTTCCAGCTGGAGGAAACCAGCCCTGTAAAGGAATAAATCCATTATGATCTATTCAAATATACATCGTAGTTTAACAGTGATATTTAAAACTTGAAGTTACACATAGAAAGTGAGGGTTAAATATTAATCGATAAACAAACCTCTTTAATAAGTTAGGACATACAAATTAAATCTTGCTAAAATGCTTTTATGTATTTACATAAAATTATGACTAATTGATAGACTTTGAATACTTTTATACAAATTCCATCCTCACATGATTATTTCACCATGCTCATATTTAATATGATAAGAATAACTTACCAATGAACTCACACACTGCCTTGTATTGGCAACCAAAGTTACCGAAGCGTACGCAGCCGGCGAAGTTGCAGTTTTGCTTGTATTCCATTCATTTGCATTCGCTCTCGAAGATGTCACTTCGGCGTATTCTGGTAATTGCGGAGCAACTTTATCATACTCAGAATTAGATTTCTCCTTTCCTTGATTTGTTTGCGTAGCGGTCATGCATAATCCTGGCTGATTCTCCATCCATAATAATGATTCAGTCTTAGTTACAGTGTTCTTATTGTAACAACTGGTAAGTGGGTGCGACAATGAGACGGCTGCTTTTATGTTCATTTGCGTCACTAAGCTCGTTCCATTCGAATCTAAAACGGAATATCCAATTAGCCAGAAGTCTGTATTGTTTAAATATCATTTGTTGACGATTTCATAAGCCTTATGCAAATGATTTCGTTTACGGAAGATTTAAATGATGTAAAACAGAACATAAAACAAATAAAGCGAGGGAAATTGGCTTAAAGGTAACTGGATGAGTCAACAAACGAATCGCCCTGAGGAAACGAAATAGAAAACATTTACATTTACTGGGTCTTTATTTCTCGGATTTGTATCATTCCTTTGTACCATGAACATGAATGCAAAGTGAAAGAGATCCACTGCGCTCACGAGAGGGCTCGTGCTACCTTTCAACTCGAAAGTAATCTAGCTCCCCTCCCTCACCGTCGCATGGCAAAGCCTCCGTCAAACAAACGCTCGCCCTGCACCACCCTACGACACCCGTGGAATGTTTTTAATTTTGAAATTCTGATGCTGATTCCATGAAAAAAGATAGCGTTCCGAGATAAGCTGAATAACTGTTTGTTTTCGTGTTAGCGGCGGTTGTTTTAAACGCTTTACTGGAATCGACATAGTCGCTGTATCATGCGTTCATTACATTTTTACTCGACTACCCAAAAAGGAGTATAATATTTTTAAGAATAATTTCTTTATTCTACAATTTAAACAATTTTAAATATTCTAAATGTTTTAAACGTTCTCTGAAATCCTGGCGTTAATTATCTATGAGATCATAAGACTTAAATAAATATTATGTTGATATAATATCAGTTATACTCGTATTCTCCAGGGTGTAGTTGCTATGAACAAATTATTTGCTATATAAAATAGTAAAATAGTGTAGATTTTAATCTTGAGAAATGTTTAAATTTATATTCCTTCTTTATTGATAGCCTATTAAAATGTTCTCTGTCATGCGTTTTTAATTATTTAAAGAGGATGAATCTTCTTTATTTTTTTACAGTATATCTCATAAAAATCTAGTTAGTGGCTTTTTATAACACCACTAACTAAAAACGTGTTGTTGCTTAAATAATAAACATACAAATATATTCTATCATAAGCTCACCATAAATATTGGGAAGAGCGGACTTTTTGGCAAAAATGTTGTGTTTCCTCAAGTAAATGATGCCGCCAATCACAATTACTTTAAGCAGAATAATCGCTCCAATCAAAAAGTAAAACCATGTTTCCATCACAAAGTCCCCTGCCACTATAGACACCTCCCCGTTCATCGGATATCTGAAATAAAATAAATTTGTCAAACTTGTCGGATGTTACTTATAATGACATCTCATTTGCTAACTTACAGAGAATTTATTTTGTTTACCTTGATAATGGATCCAGACCAACGGATCGTGAATCTATGTTTAAATAAACTTTTTGGCTAAACGGACCCAGTCCGACGATATTTTCAGCAGCAATTTGCACAGAATAACTGACACCGGATGTCAAATTCGTCATAATTAGACTAGTGGTTTGATGCACCGTTGTGTTGATTGCCACCATAGATTTGTTGGCAGGTATGTCCAACCAATTAACCACAACGTTGTACCCAGTTATAATTCCGTTTTGTAAATGAGCCTCCGGAGGGGACCATTTTAAATGAACCGTTGTGGTGTTCAAAATAAACATTTCTATGTTAATTGGCGGACCGTCGGGAACTGTAAAAAATATACAATTTTCATTATCAAAACATTTTTATATTTTATATTAATAATATAAAAATGAACGTAGTATAAATATTTACCATCATCCAAAGTTTGGGCGACCCTAGAATTGGACGGCTTCCCTTCGAATTTCTTATAAAAAGGTATAAGAAAAAATTCATATTTTGTATATTTTCTCAAAGAAGTTATTTCATATCCGGAGACGTCGTTGGAATGCAAAATAGTTTTCATTTCGTACTCCGTCGTGATATTGTCCAGTGGTCTGAAGTAGATGAATAAACCTTCTAAATAGTAAAAATTCAGTATTTCCCACATGAGTTTAATGGTTTTTGAATCAATGGGAGTCGCCTCAATCAATTCTACAATATTATCTGTAAGTATATTGTTTCTGAATTCAGTATTGTTAGAAAATACGCCTGTCTCCCATAGAGAATTTATGTCATCGCCAACAGTCACAGCTTCAGACACAAGACTTGGTCCAGATAGTCCGTGTGAATTCTCTGTTCTAACAATGAACATATACGTGACACCGGGCATAAGTGATTTGAATGTAAAATGTGTTTGATGTACTCGACTGGACAATACAACCCAACCTCTAGAGTTTCGTGGTGTGTTATTGCCTGAGAGTGTTTCACGGGAAAAGACTTCAACCTGGTATCCAATAATGGAAGATGACCCTATTTTATTATTCTGATTCCAGGTTATAGTGACACTCGAATCCGTTACATTGTATACCTGTGGTTTGGTAGGTGGTCCAGGTAACGATGAAACGTCAGCCGCTCGGAAGAAGTGTATATTAGGGTTTATCGGACTATCTACAAGCAAATGTCCGCTCCATACGTATTTTCCATGACGAGATGACGCAACACACGTATAAATTCCGCTATCGCTTTTGTCCAGATCTTTTAATATGAGAGTTCCGTCATTAGTAACATTCCTTCTATGATTCTGTATCAATGCTTCCCCTTCGAAATACCATGCTATGATTGGTTCAGGTGTGCCGACGGCTGTGCAGGGGAAAACAGCCATCGATTTTATAGGTAACGTTTGGTTAGAGGGCCCGTATGTTATGATTGGCGGTGGGCGGTCATCGTCTGACGTAACGGTTAGTTTCGCTCTTGTAAACGAACTGCCAGCGAAGTTTACCGCCGAACAAACAATCGTGTTTCCACTGTCATTTTTAGTTGTGTTGTTGATTGTTAAAACTGTGATTCCGTCGAGAACTGTGGACGCATGGTATTTATCTCTGGATGTTCCAGGGAAAATAATTGTTCGGTTTCCGTCTATGCTCCAGAACATTGTCGGTTCCGGTCGCCCTGTGGCTGTACACGTGAATGTTACCATTGTTCCGCTTTCGACATTCACCGAATTTGGTTGGAGATTAATTGTTGGAGGATCTAAAATGGAAAATCTGTTTAGTCGAAATATTTTAGTAAAATAAATAAATTTAATATTCATATACTTTTTATTATATTACAGAGTCTATCGTCAGTGACCTTTTGAGATCTCTTAGGGTTGAGAAAAATTTTACAGAGGAACAAAAAACGGATTTATTTATTCTGCGTTGAGTGTATAAAAACAAAACAAACAAATACTTCATCTGTTTTAAAGTTTTCCTAATGATAAGAACATAAAATTGCTCTTAATTGGAATTTAACTTGTTTTACTGTATATAGGAAATTTTGATTTTTAATGAGGATCTGTACTTATTATCATAAAATGCCGATGTTCGTAACGAATCGAGGGGCTTTTAAATTAAGAGATTAATGCTTAAGAGATTAATAATGACGGCGAAGATAAGTCGGCGAGTGCGAATGACGGTCATAAGCCTAACACCGTCTTTTCGCCGCCATAAGTCTAGTACCGTGAACGCCCATAAGCGTAAACACTGATTAAAAATTATTTCAATAGATTGAATAATTCTTATAAATGTTAAGGGTTATTATAAAATTAAAATTAATTAAGTTTCTTTAAATATATAAATTAATTTTAATTTTCTTTTCTTGTCTTTTAAATATTTTAATTATCTTGTAAAGAAAAAAATATCGAAAGAAACAAATTAAAAAAAAAACTCCTATAAATTTGAAGCCATTACCTACCGATATTACATTAGTAGATTTTCATTACTTACCAATACTGTATAAGTAAAATTCCCCGACTGAATTGCAAACAAAAGTTTGAATATTATCTAAAAAAAAACATTAATATATGTGTATATTTCAACTTACCATAAACAGTTAAATAACCACTAGCGCTGACCGCGCCGACCGAGTTGTCAGCCTCGCATGCATACTCTCCCTCGTCAGCTAAAATAACGTTATCCAGTCGCAGACTCCTATCGTCGAGAACTTTGACGCGGCCAAGTGGCATGTTTCCTCCTCCAGCGGTCCGTCGCCAGAGCACGTCAGGGAGGGGGTCCCCACCCACCCGACATTGGAATGTAACGCTGCCCCCAGTTTCCGCCACAACATCCTCCGGGCCCGTGATTAAGTACGGCTTAACTGTGCAGTGAGAAATGTCTCTCTGAATTACATGACAAAAGAGGTGTTCGCGAGAAACGGCTTATGAATGTCGCGCCACCAGAAATTAGCTGTTATGAATTTAATACGATAAGTCTTTGTTGTGACGTTTTACAGAATTTTAGGGTACTCACTATGTATTTTGAGCACCGCAATCGCTGATTCTCGGGTTCCAGCAGCATTTCTTGCAATGCATTGATATCTACCAGCATCAGTTTGTCTAGCATCTTGTATAACTAGATTTCCACCATCAGCCAAATGCATCCTGTCGTAAAATATTACATTTTATTGCGCACGCTAAACGTCTGTTTCAACATTAATAATGAACTTTTTCTTCATCATAAAAGAATGTAACAAAGTCATTCAAATGTAGGGCGGAATAATTGAATAGGAAATTAACATTTAATAAGGGGTCTGTTGAGTCAGAACTATTGAGATTTTTACTTGATTGCTTGTTGAGCTCTTCAAATATCCCCTTTTTAACTTTGACGTGCATACCCACCCTCGATGCTGGTGTTAATTATTTTTATGCTCCACCATACGAGAGACTACGCGCCCTCAAGATGTGACGCTCATATAAATTCATATAGACCTAAATGAAAATTGGCTGTACAACTTTACGCAGAAATTCAATTTGCTTAATGTGAGAGTTACTACAATTAAAATTTCAAAAATTTTAGTGCAATGTATGTGTGGTGACGCGTATGTAATACTATGATATATATAGTAATAATAGTTGTTTAGGGGGACAGAGCAGGTGAGCGAGATGATGCGTCTCTCGATTAATAAGTCAAAGAGCAAAGTCATTGCAATTGATCGATCTAAAATAGTCGTACGAATAGGAGAACTCTCAAAATTGGGATTTATAAGCAAGTATTTATAATTGGACTCTTTAACCACGTGTCTACTTTGGTCTTGTCTATATTTTTTACGGCTCCGGATTTTAGGCGATTTGCGTAGCCAACCAAGAAAAGGTAATGGTTTTTTAGATGTGGTGTTGAGGGAGAATGTTGCACATATTATGACAGTAAAAAGAAGAAACAAATCCATTTTTGACCAACTTAAGATCAGAAATAGATTATTCACTATTTAACTACCAACGAGCCCTAAACTATTTTGGTCATATCTCCCGGAGACAACTAGACAATCTGGACAAAATGATTATGGTGGGGAAGACAGAAAGAAAAATACCGCAGAGTTGTTTGCCTATCTGCTAGTTTGATTAAATTAAAAACGTCAAGACTCAAAATGCCAGCTGCCTTAAGACAAGTTGAAGACAGAGTCGTATGGAGGGAGCTAGTTAAGGTTGCTGTCAAAGGGTTTCAGGGTAGACACGACCTTCAAAAATGAATTCTATGATAAAGAAGAAGATATAGTCATGAATCATAAGAATATAACAGAAATTTTCAAAGCTATTACACTTAGAGCCTGTATACGTTAGCACTCAAGGAACATTAGAAGATCGCAATCATTAATGAGTTATTAAGAGCTGAAATAAGTATTTCAGTAAAAAACGACATGAAAACTATGTTGTAGAATATGATGAAGATAATATAAAGTCGAAAAGCGGATCCATGCAATAAAAACAAGAAACAAGGAGGTAAGATTTTAAGCAAATCGCAAATAGATGTTTCTCGATTGGTAGGATGATGTTGCTGCCGATTGCTTTAGAAAATAAGCACCAATATAAGCTGGCTCATAAACATAGTTCTCAAAATAAAATCTAAGATAGCATATTAATAATCTTATAAGTTCCCTGCATATCTTATAAGTTCCATAAATATGCCCTTGCGACATTGAGCAAGCACTACAAAGTAAGTTAATCGTAAAATAATAACGTTCTTGCTTGCGGTATCGCATAAATTAGTACCTAGTTTGATTGCTCGCAAACTGCAGGTTGAATATCCGATATCAAACGACTCTATCCTCGCATAAGACTATCGTATTTCCAACATCCTACTTAACGTTGGCGAGAGCACTTGCTACCCTCAAATTTACTTCACGTTTTGTTACGAACTTAGCTATAGGATATCAGGAACACCTTTTGAATTTATTACCTAGCTTCAACTGATCGTGTGTTCGTAATATGAATTCGAATGAAATTTGTATACTGTGTAAGTTTTTCATGTATTTATTGCAATGAAGAATCTTTTGTTTTAGATTAAGTTTTAATCTTTATTGCATGAATAGACAAAGTGGTTTTTAAGCGCAGTTTAAATGTATCTGTTACCCTACTATTTTTTGTTATTTCATTGTTTTTATTTTTGTCTTGACGAACTTATCTATGAATTATACACAAATAAAATACACGTCATAAGTCTCTCCTGTACATAAATTAATAATTATTCAAATAGAAATAGTGCACGTAATAAATATATACATAAACAATAGTAAGGAGTGTAGTGGTAACTTTACGTTTCTCGTATTAAATCTGAATTATTTTCTATATTTTGGTCTGCTTTAAAAACGTTGTAAATAAAAAAAAAATAAGGAATTATTTTCTGCTTTTTGTGTGAAATTTCAAGATTACTTATCGGATTTACTAATCCACAGTACCAAAATACTACTCTAGACTTATAATATTGTATTGTAATCCAGTTCGTAACTATGTTTTGCAAGTTGTAACATCATCAAAAAGTTAATCGGTAACAAAGAGACAGACAACAAAGCGAGTTATAATAATTTTTTTAGTGTCATATATCCACGAACCTAGAGTCTTCGTCAAAGTGTAACATTTGACCGTTCTTCTTCCAATATATCGTGGGTTCTGGGGACCCTTTAGGCGGAGAGCATTCCAATATAACTGTTTCGCCTTGTGCTGACTGTGTAGATACCGGTTCTAATCTAAACTCTTCACGTAAAACTGCAAACAAATGTTAATTATTTGATTTCATTGCAAGTTTTTTATTTATAAAACAAAAATGGTATCATTGCTGAAGCATGTTTCGACAGCTCAGTAGCTTAAGGCAACACGACTTATAAGAATTATCACCGCCTTTACCATCCTCAGCCGGTAGAAGTTACTGCTGGATACGGGCCACCTTCTCAAAATGGTGGAATTTGTCGTAATCTCCACACTTAGCAGGTGTCTTGGAGATTGCAACAGAACATCTAGTTCAGAGGTCCTCAAACTTTTTTATCTTGTAGACCACTTGTAATGTTTTTCACTTTTGGGTAGACCCACAAATTGTAGTTAATATAAAATTTTTGTAAATTCGTTAACTTCAAATGTGTTTTTGACGGGGACCCCTTCCAGGTCATCGTCGACCCCTGAGAGTCGATATAGACCACTTTGGGTATCAATGCTCTAGTTGAATAAGAACGGATAATCATAAAAAGTACTGTGTGACGCCAGCTTAATAATAGTGTCACTTTATTCCTTCTCGTAGATGCTGCGTGAACCAGCTAAGAGATGCACCAGGACAATGGAGAGCAGCGTTATCCTATTATACAATAAAAATCAACTGAGATCTCGTAGACGCCTGGCAAGCGTGGATATCAGCAAATCCCTGCTTTTTTAACGAGGCCCATGTTCAGCAGTGGACTTCCAAGGACTGGTGATGATGATGATGATGAATCATAAAAAAATATAAGTTTATATCGTGAAGGAGGCCTCCGGCTGTGGGTGACTGTAGTTTGTTATAGTGATAGATAGATAGATAGAGTACTCTTTATTGTACACCAATTAATAACTAATTCTTTACACAACATAACAATACAAAAGTGTACATTGGGCGGTCTTATCGCAGACAGCGATCTATTCCAGACAACCTTTAGATGGAAAGAGTTGAATGAAATTTTTTAAAACATCTATCATTGATTTTTCACTTATCCATCTTCTGTGTCATATGATGTTTTCTGAATGTCCACGAGTGGTATTATTCACTCACTATATAATTTACTTATTACATATTTCGGCTACATGCCTCGATTATTACACATAATAAAAAATACGAGTAGATACATCTGTTAAAAGTGAAGATTATGCCAAGTCCATTTTTATGTAAGACTATGGTCGGGTGAAGATAGTGATGTTCGTTGATTTATTATTTATTAATTAACTTCATTGCCGTTACAATAACATGTTAACGCTATATACGGTATACTTACCAGCTACATGTAAAGTAGCATTCCTGCTCCTCGCGGTACCATAATGGTTTGTTGCTTCACACCAGTAAACACCAGCGTCCGAATGTGCTCTCCCATGCGTCGTTCTTAAGAAGATCAATCCTCCAGCAGGTAAAAGACTTCTGTGCGTATCAGAGACAACTAACATCCCTCCCTTGTACCATCTTATGGTGGGAGGCGGTGAACCACCAGCTCGGCAGTTGAGGGTAGCCGGTTGATGACGTGCTACTGTAACATCAAGCGGCTGCTCAATGATGTATGGTGCTTCACCGCTGGTGACGTAGTCATCATTTAAGCCGCTTTCTACCGAACCTGGGAACAACGAACATATAAAATAATTTTAGTTGTTGAGTATTTCATAAGCTCTTCTTCTGATGGTGACGACTCAACCTATCATCTTATTCCGTGAGTCTAATAAGAATCAACTTAGGAATACATACATAAAGGGTAATCATACCTACAAAAGGGTGTTCAGAGAAGTTTAACATTATATAAACAATGTCAAGTGGATAAACGCAGTGGCACAGACAGTGAGTGGCCTCAGTGGCATACATGCAGATACAATGGCAATGTTCATGCAATGTAGACGACCATGTCAGGGTTATTAATGAAGAATTTTAAAAATTGAGTCTTTATTTTTACTCTAGATACTCAGTTAAAAAGAAAAGAATTTATACTATAGTGTCATATTAACAAACATCTACTCGTTGTCGTTGCTAACAATTTAAATTACTACATAAACACTTATATCAAGTGAATACGCATTAAGCTCACGTTGTGTACGAAATACAATAGAAAGCAGCGTTCATATGAAATCGAATCCACCCACAGCAATTTCTTACTGGTTCACTACCGTCATTATAAAATTTACGTAACAAAGCCTTCCTAGTTCATGGTTTATTTTAATAATAGCTTAAGTATGTCATTTGCAGCTACTAAAGCGTCGCACGATAATAGTGAGCTATAAACATAGGCTTGCCGATAACTCCAGGCTCTGGGGCTCTGGGGTTGCAGACCCCTGTTCTGCCATACAACGTTCGCGCAGATGTTAGTTTTTGACACTCGAATTGATGTATGTCTTTTGTTGTAATACTCTATTGTAGAGCTGGAAAAAATACGAATGAAAAAATTCGATACGGTGTCCGATTTAACAGAACGAACCTAAATAATCGATATGCGACTCGAGTTTTTGTCCGATGTTGTGTTTAATAAAAATCGATAGGGATTTACTCTTTTGTGTGTTGTAATTGTGTTTATTTATTCACGTGTCCCAACGTTGTGAATGTGGTGCGAAACAAGGGCTAATCTATAATTGAATCTCCATTCGGTTTGCTATCTTTCGATTTTCGATACATTGCACCCCTAGTTTTATATCTTTTTATGTTTAAAACTGCGTATTGATTGACCTAATTTCATATATTTTACTCACTATTACGCTATAATAGATTGATTCTATGTAACTATGTATATGGTTGCCTTTAGTTGCCTATGCCTAGTTGTTTATGGTTGCCTTAGTCATGAAGTCTTTATTGGCTAGATATGTGTGTGCGAAAAAAGTTTTTCATTCCATTGAATTCAATGTGATGATTCTAGAGCAGAGGTCCTCAAACTTTTTGTCTTGTAGACCACTTGTAATGTTTTTCACTTTTGGGTAGACCCACAAATCGTAGTTATTATAATATAACATTTTTGTAAATTAACTTCAAATGTGTTTTTGAGAGTTGGCGTGGACCCCTTGCACGTCATCGTCGAACCCTGGGGGTCGATTTAGGCCACTTTGGGTGTCAATGTTCCAGAGGATTTGAACCCGGTCATATATTGGTCTCGAAATTTTCGGGACTAATTTTAACATATCCCAGGATATTCGGAATTTTTCAGTTTCTGCATATATGTGCAATAAACTGAGAATCAGGCTTCGAAATGAAAAGTTAGATACATTATTATTTCTTAGATTTTATTTTAGTAATACACATAAGTCATTGGCGCCGATTCTGTTGTAATAGAACTAAACTAAATTTGCTCCCTCCCTATCTTTTTCTAATGTCAAACGCCAAAACGAGATAGCAAACATTTATAGCGAGTACTGACCTACGTTTCTGTCAAACGGTTCAAAATATGTTGCTTTTATGCGTCTCTTTAGTTCATATGTTGCGAAGTCGCGTCTAAATATTTTAATTTTGATGTTCCTAAACGAAACTGATAGCACTCAAATTATAGCTATTTCGTTTTGGCGTTTGACATTGGAAAGAGAGGGGGAGGGACTAAGTTTGGTTCAGTTTTGTTACAACAGAATCGGCATCATTAATTGTCTAGTTATTTTAAACTATATCTCATAAAATCATTTTAATTTAAAATGTGACAACTGATCTTTGGAAAATAAGTAAAATAACTTGTTTGTTATTGGTTAACCCAAGTGAGTCTAAGTTGATTATTTTGAAAGTTTAATTGTTAGTATTACAAATTATAGACAGAAATGTTTAGTTCATATATTTTAAAAAATAAGAAGAATATTTTAGTTTAACTTAATTTTTGAATACTTATAATATAACCATGTTACCAAATGAGAAATAAAATGTTTGGAAATGGATTACTGACTTATCAGTACCACTTTTTATTGCCGCTACAATCCCGGGTCTATTATCTGCAGATAATCCAGAAATCACGGGATCAGAAAAAGAGCCGGGATGGAACCTACTACCTAGTATCACCTGATTCCCAGGGTACAGGTTTTTGCAGCACCTACAGAAACTGTTACAATGCGAGCCGCACAGAGTAATGCATTGTAACCATTTAAAAAATTAAATTAAAAAAAATATAGGTGGCGCGCAAAAAATACGAAGAAGATGAATAGATAACGAAACATCCATAATTCTAAACGTCCCATGAATGAAACACGCAGCGAAAAAATATCGACCATACAAATGGCGACCACGACAGCTATAAATTAACTGTCATCCTCGTAAAGAATTCGGTTTGATACAGTACAGTACATAGGTAGGTGTGGCTTTGAAAACCGAAGTGGCGGTTCAATGCGCTTGAGCGATATAACTTTTGTCATGCTTTTAATACCATGATTGGCAAAATGATAAAAAAAAAATCACAGAAAATCAATTGAAACAGCTGCGCTCAGTATTTTTTGGTAGTGACCAAATCCAGCATTGTACTCAATGGAGAAGGGAAACTTCGCCAGACCAACCTGCATAGCTGCATGTGTGTGTGAAGTCTACCAACCCGAACTAGGCCGGTGTGGTAGATTAGGGACTAATTCCATTAATAGAGGGCTATGCCACTGTAGCAGGAAAAATACGGACATTGCTAATCATTGCTAATTAATAGCAAGCTATTGCATTGCTAATCTTACATACCTGGATTGTAGCATTGGTAAGTTTTTCTTAGCAGTGACAATAAGCAGGCTCAGTACTGATAATTGGTCGAAAGAAAGTTTCTCTAGTGGGCGACTACAAAATAGAAACGGAAACGTTAGGACTAAAAAACACCTAATCCAGCCTGGAATTTAACATTACGCGCTAACGATAACGATCTACATTTTGAGGAGGGGGAACATTCTAGGCTGGATGAAGGGAGGGAGAGGATCGTGGATAAAGGAGCGGGCACTGAGGGGTATCGCTAAGTCATTCATAGTGGAATTGGTGTGTAGTAAACTTCACTGTGCTGACTTTATCACTGTTTAAATGTTCCATAGCTCACCACATAAATAATAAATTAAATAATGGAATCTGGAACACAAATGTAATTAATATATGTAATTAACACATATAATTAACATTATCGTATG
>WUAW01010996.1:8691-21600 GCA_017165845.1 Thaumetopoea pityocampa
CAGCACCCCTATATCAAGACGGGACACGATGAAGTACAAGCATTAGAAAACATATAAACAGATATACACGCACATAACATTTGGCGACCCCGACGCCCATAACATTACATATACACCCAGCAAATTAAATGATTGATAATATGTTAAAAACAATAAAAATAAACCGCCTATAAATTTTTATATGTACAATCGTTGGTGCATCGATTGAGGTCACATTCACACAATATATTTGTTTTATCGAAATTATGATTTATGGCTATGCTAAGTTCCGATAGGTGGCGTTGTAATAGAAATATGTGTGTACAAATGGAGACGTGCGCGCTGACGAAACCGTGCGAAAGAGATCGTCTTTTGCTTAGAAATGATACGTATCATTATTCTAGATTTTCGTAAAACGAAAGGAAGCTTTTGTTGATCGAGAGAAAGGTACTTCGGAAAATGTCAAGCCAGTTCAGAGACAAAGATACTTTAGGGCCAGAAAGAATGCAGAGGTAGAGGAATTGCTCGCTGAACCTAATATCATAGACGGTACTTAATATCATGGATGATTTTTAAGCGCACAGACCTTAATGGCTCGGCCACGTGGCGCGTATAAACTCTAGTCGTGCAGTGAAGCGAACGTACTTAGCCCGATAGTCAGACCCAACAGGCCGTCATCCGACGCCCCCGATATTATTGGTTAGACAAAGTCCAAAAAAAAATATACATGAACACGAGCTACTAGGAGAAGAATACGCAATGCAATAGAGGGTGACGTCTTTTGTTGTTGGAGGCCAAGCTACGTTTTGGAATCACAGCGCCGTCATAGTATTAGTATAATAATAGATCTTCAAGTGTACATGAGTGCGTTCAGATTAACCAACAATACAATTATTCAAGGAAATTAGTGTCATAGAAATATTACGGTCAGTAAAACTAGGTAATTAGTATTAAGCAGTATTTAATGACTGCTTGGACTCGCTTAATATGTCTCAGTCGTCGATAAGATATTTACTTTCAATTGAAAATACTAACTTTTTTGACCGAATGATCCCGAATGATCATTTATGCTATAAGACCTACACATTTTTCTGTAATAAAAATAACCTATGTATGTTACTCTTAGATACCAATTAAATTGATACGTAAGAAAAAGACAATCCAATAAACACATTTACGCATTTATAAACGTAATATTTCAGATTTACTTTTCAAGCAAATTGTATGATACGTGTGCGTTTGTAATGTATACGTAAAAAATGTCCAATTATTAATTACAAAAATAATACAATAATAATTATTTTTTGAACACTTTCAGATACATTAATCTAGTCCCAAACTAGGATCCTCTGTATCTTGGGTACTAACTAGACAACGATATACATACTTATATAGATAAATACAATAGATAATTACGCCCATAACTCGGATACAAACATTTGTTCTCCTCACAGTTTGTCCCTACCGGGGTTCGAAGCAGGGACTCATTGGCACATTTCTGTGCCACCATATCACCACCACCAGAGTCACTGCCACCATATCAATCAGTCGTCGATCAGTCAAAAATGCACCAATATCCTACTTTAACTGTGTCGAGATCACTGACGGCAATTAACAATGGTGTAAAGTTTAATGTAACCTAGTTCAACGCGTTATATATTAAGGAGCGGTCGTTTCTAACACATTCGCGATAACAACGCCGTTAACACAAAATGTATATTTCATTTTTACTGGCGATATTCGCGACCGGCTCTGCGGTCAGTGTGAGCAGGGCATGGAGTGTATTAGAAAATATAATTAGTTTGACAAGTGTCACAAGCACCTATATACCGGAAGACGCACTGTTAGCTATAGCAGGTCTAGCTGAAAAATATGGATACACGTTGGAACAGCATTTAGTGTTCACAGAAGATGGTTACGTTATAAAGCTGCATAGAATTATGCGTGACGAACATTTTCGGAAAAATGCTACAGTTGTATTCCTTATGCACGGGATCTTGGAAAGCTCCGATAGTTGGGTGATCCAAGGCCCTGAGAGAGCGCTGGCATATATTTTAGCTGATAAAGGGTTTGACGTGTGGATGGGAAATGCCAGAGGAAACAAACATGCCCTCACTCACAGAACCTTGAATGCTAAAATGCCCAAATTTTGGGAGTTCACTTGGGAAGAAATCGGACTGTTCGATTTACCAGCTATGATCGACTATGCCCTTCAAGTTACGGAAAAAGAGAGTTTGTACTACGTGGGTTACTCGCAAGGAACGACGAGCGCTTACGTACTGCTGTCAAAGAAGCCCGAATACAATAAGAAAATCGAAATGATGTTTTCACTAGCGCCCGAGGCGTGGATGGAGAACGTTCAAAGTCCATTACTGCGTTTATTTTCACCCACATACGAAATATTAGAATATTTGTTACACAATTTCAACACTTATTCGCCTAGCTTAGAGTTGTTCAATAGAATAAGTGCTTTGTTATGCAGTTTTGTACCGGTGAGGTGTGATAATTTTATGTACGCGATAACAGGGTACGGGAACAAGATGAACGAGAGTCTTATACCCGTGGTGTTTGGGCACATGCCGACCGGTGCGTCTACGCTACAATTCTTACATTATGGACAGTTGGTTTTATCTAAGCGCTTTTGTCGATACGACTATGGACCGGAAATAAATTTAGCGAAATACGGACAGAGTGTGCCTCCAGATTATAACTTGAGTAATATCACCGTTCCTATGGTAATATACTACAGCGGCAAGGACTGGTTCTCGGATCCTCGTGATGTTGATACTTTAAAAAATCATCTGCCTAATGTGTACACTTACATTTATTTGGGGGATTTCTCTCATATGGACTATGTTTACTCATACGAAGCTGTTGACGCGATTTATATGAAAATTATTGAACAAATTGAAAATTTTGAAAATATCAATCCAGTAAATTTTTAACTCAAATTTTTCGATTCAAAACAGTGAAATAAATGTAACAAAAAATATTGAAAATTATTTATCACCAATAGCTGTCAGGTAGTCTACTGTGGAGAACGCCTATGACCAATAATAGGGTTCAACAGGATTATTATTGGTGCATGAAATTGTTCTCCCTTCATCATTCCGAAGGGGGAACATCCCATTACCCCTAAATAAAGGAGTATTCTCATTCTCGCGTTTTTTAAAAAATGCTACGTATAATTATATACCCGCGTTAAAAGTTATATATCTCTAACGTAAAAATATATATGTGTATATAGATAATTATTGTCAACTGTCAGCTGATTGGTATATGTGTTAAAAACTGACAACTTTGGCGGCTAACTTCACGACAAACTTCATCATGTGAATTTTTCGTTGCGCGACGGGAGCTTCGTCGAAATTCACTCTCATCACATTCTCCCAACACGCCTTAAGAAATATCAAAAACTTAAAAGTTAACATACCCTATGTCGAGTTCTTCTTTGCGTTTATACAGTTTCTCCTTTTGCTCTGAAAAGCTAATAAACTGGTCCAAAGCCTTCTTGTTTACATGGCTGTACTTCTTGAGATGTTGGTTCGCTTTCTCGAGCTCTTTAAAAAGCTATAAAAAATTTGTTAAATGTAACCATGAAAGAACATGAAAAGTGGAAAAATGGATGTTAGTCTGGAAGTGTCTATATTACAAAGAAAAAAATGTTAAATATCCATTAAATAATCTTAATTTTTAATTATATGAAATTAATTAAGGATTTAAGTTCTTTTTTTACGTTTTATTTTTTTATTCGATAATACAGAGTACAACATGGAGACAAAATTCTTAAAGTTTGAGAATTTGGACATTGAAAAGAACTATATTAGACATTATGTGAGTTTACAATAAAGGTTTAAGAATTAATTTACCTGTTTCAAGGATAGTTTCTGGTACTTGGAGTGTAATTCGGGCGCGTTGGGCAACGTCCCGAGCGCAGCGATTTTGTCCAGGGACTCTTGTATTTTCTCCTGCAGTAGTACTTCTTTAGAGGCCATCTTTTCTAAGCCCTTGGAGTCTTCTTCCATTTTGTCCTGAACTTCTTTTTCCTAAGAAATCACTTGTATTGTCATTATACTGAAGTATGTTATTTGGCCATGGTATAATAATGGTCATACTGTTTTTTTCTTATGGGTGCTGTAAGATCCGACTCTAACGAGAATATACTAGAGTAATAGCAGTATTATATGAAGAGCTAGCTGGTATAATCCTCGAAACTACTATTCAGCGTGGAATTTATGACATATTCCCAGTTATACTAGGCCTGGGGAGAGTTTGAGCATAGACATCACATTTCGGGAAGAACCCACACTGTAGTGGCCAATATGGAAGTCAATAAATAGTACACCAATGGGTACACTAATAAATAGTATATGTATACCTTTACAAGTACAAGTAGAAAGTAGGGTCACCGCCACTGAACTAATCAGTCGTCAAACTATCTGATATTAAAGTCTTCCCCTTTCTCGTTTAAATAAAACCTCTTCAGAAAAATCTACTCTAAAAATGCGCTAAAAAGTAAAAAAATGATTACGTTATTCATTTACTTCCATCATTAACATACAATTATTATTATTAGAGTAGTACCTTAAGACGACTTTAAGCAAAATAATATCAATATCAAATACAATTTGAGTTGTTACCTACGCTACTATATGTACGATTGTTAACCTCGGCTGGCATCGACTCCAAAGATTACAATAATTGTATATTATTAATGATTTAATAATTAATAATAATTACCATACAAAAATGTACAGAGATGCGAGTCCAAAACTTTAAACCGCTCTCCTGTAAAGTAGCAATTGTGTAGATGTGACACTGTTCTACGACAGTGTCGGAATGTATGTTTACCTTATTTCTCCACTTATCCAGTTCCAGCTTCAAGGTCTTTTCGTTCTTCACGGCCGCTTGCACTTTCCTCTCGACCTCCTCCAACTCCTTGTTGATCTGTTTGATGCGCTTCTCGGTGGCGGCGAGGTCCGCTTTGCTATTGGCGAGTCGGCGTTTCCGGTCTTCAACTGATATTTCTTGCAAAGCCTGTACTAGTTCGTCCTTACGTCTAAGAGAATAAGAAAGAACTGCTTTTCGGATCATGTTTTGCCAGATATCATCATTAACCCACGAAAGTCCATTGGTTATGGCAAATACCTCCCTTTTAAGGAGGCCCATGCCCAGTAGTGGACTTCCACGGGCTGGTGTTGATGGTTGCACCAATGTTTGGTCACGTATGATTTAAATGTCTTTCGTAACGAAAACGTCGAGTTCCGTGGAGCTCCTCTAATCAAGAGGGGGATTAGGCCGTAGTCTATCACGCTGGCCTAGTACAGGTTAGTAGACTTCACACACCCATGCGGGCAGGAAGGCTTCCTCACATAGTTTCCTTCTCGAATGAGTATATTGGTATCTACAATGTAGACTATACATGAATTAGAAAAAAATCAATGGTACGGGACTGGAATCGAACCCACTACCTTTTGATCGTAAGTCGAGTCCGACACAAGTACCACTAATAATACAATCAATGTACCTACAATAATACAATAAATATAATTTCCGCTTGTTCCTGTCCTTACCGGATCAAGTTGTTGGTGAGCAAATTCTCCAATTTGTTTTTAGTAGCCTCAAGGTTCATCCTGGCGCTGAACGCTTCCTTGTTCTCTTGTGTTAGTCGGCGGATTGCGTCATTCAGCTCATCCACCTTGCCTTGGTCTGCTGTCGATAGCTGCTCCATTAGTTCCTAAAAGAAATAAGTTATATGTATGGTACATTGCAGGCCATTTCATATAATGACGTACCAGTAGGTTGACGACATATTCGTATAGTAATTTTCGTAGTTAATATCAGTATGTTAGCTACACAATAATGGATGGCTCTACATTTTTTTTCCCCCACGAAACTATCATACTCCCACGGCAAACTAAAAAAAAACTCTTGTAAAAGTGACCTGAGTGTTATAGGATTATGCTGTTGTATTGGAATCTGGGAGTTGACAACTTTTGAAAAAAATATTTTAAACGCTTTATATGATCAAAATCAAACCCGAATATAAATATTTATTTAATATTACAACTTTAAAAACATATTTTTCAATTTTAATAAAAAAATATTCCAGGTAAACGTGGCAGCATGTCACGTGACCACATGACGTCATTGTGCAATAGCAAAACTAATGTACTGTGCGAAGTTGTTTTTGTTCAGTTTAACTAAGTTGTGAACGTGAAAAAATACTATCAATGCTGTGTTGTGTAATACGCATGATTTTTATAATAAAGTAATAAAATATAAAAAAATATGACAACCTAACAACGCTGTCAAATGTGTATACTTATTGAACGAAGACGTCACATTTTCTTGATTAGCCTTTCAAATTACGTGACTCACAGATAAAAATCTTAATTTTCCCAACAGAAAATTAAATAAATTATGAATATGATGAAAAATGATTTTGCTTTTTATCGATGAAAGAATCATTTTGCTTTTTATCGATACAGCATTATTATTATATCATTAATTTTAAATTTTAAACACACTGTCAACTCGCCAATTCCTATTAAGCAGTTTGGTATATATTTTTTTAATATATTTTAGGGAGAAATAAGAATTTTTGGATTTCTTTGATTTTGAGAATTCTTTGATTATCGTAAACAAATAAAGAATTCATCGATTCTTCTCGTGATGAATATCTCAGGATGAATATTTAATGAAATAATGTGGCAATAGCTTAGTAAAAATCTTAATATTTACGGGAATATTTGTGTTTTAAAATGAATCATAATAATACTATATTTGTTAGAGAGTGAAAATTATACGCTCGCACAGAAAAACGGGAAAATTATTTATCCAAAAATTATAGAACTGTGAACTGTTATGTTAAATATTATTTAGTACTAGCTTTTAGTCGAGGCTCCGCTCGCGTAAACCATTTAATAATTCGGAATCCTATTCCAGGGATTCTCAGGACTTTAATTAAAACAAACGTTACAATATCACAAATGTTTTTTTTTAATAGATTGCAATAAACTAGTCTAAACCCTATTCCAGACTATAAGCAATATATGAGTAAAAGACCTGTCAAAATGCGTTCAGCGATTTTTGCGTGATCTTATTTTAAAGAGACAGAGAAACTAAAAAAAAACTTGTTTCTGTCCTATAAATGAGTCTTAATTAAAATTTTTGAAAAATATTCAACGTACAGATTTGGATCAATTATAAGTTTTATTATAGTAGTAGCTTTTGCCTACGACTCCGCCCGGATTTAAGTCGGAATAGTACCTTTAAAACTGTAACAGTTTAACCAAAATTTATCAGCTGGTTTTTGCGAGAAGCTCGAACAAACAAAGAAACATCAACAGACTTGATTTCAGAAGCCCTTAATTAGTCGATCTGAGTATTTTTTTAAAAACTAACATCTTATATTTAAATATTAATGATTTACAAAATTTGACATTTAACAATTTTATAACAGTAATAGATATTTATGATCACAAACAAAAAAGTATAATTACTTGATGAAGCTCTGATTCAAGTCCTTCTTTAGTGGCCTGCATGGCTTCGAGGCTAGAGCGGCACTGCGCGAGGGAGCGCTCCTTGGGGCCTCGGAACCGTTCTATGGAAGACAACTCCTCTTTCATCAAGCGGATGTCAGCCTTCACCTTATCAAATATGTCCCTGTGAATTAGGTAAAACATTTAATACAGAACATAATGAAATGGATGATATACATGAAGATAACATACATACACTCACGCCGGTATCTCATAAGGGTATGTAGAGACCACAGTTCGCTACATACTACGATGCTGACACACCTCTCTCGCCTTACCCACATTCATAAACCTTTTCATCATTTCTCGTGTATTAAGGGTGCTACGAACTTGCCCTTTTTGAAACATGTTGTTGATTTAATAAGGTGGATCTTCCGACATTTCCATTCATATTTGCCAGGTATATTCATTTCATCATTCGAATCTGATTCATCCTTTCTAATGACCAAGCAAAGATAAATTTCTAGTAATTGAG
This sequence comes from Thaumetopoea pityocampa, assembly GCA_017165845.1. Classification (NCBI taxonomy): domain Eukaryota; kingdom Metazoa; phylum Arthropoda; class Insecta; order Lepidoptera; family Notodontidae; genus Thaumetopoea; species Thaumetopoea pityocampa. The sequence goes on from WUAW01010996.1 coordinate 16,690, forward strand.
TTATAAATGAGACAAGCCTTAACAGTCTGATTACATTTTTTCATCTTTTATTTTATAACTATTATAATAAATATATGTCATCCACAATCGGTAGTGATTATCACTTTTAGCAAAAAGGTTAAGTTAGCCTACTCGGTTCTAATGACCTTAAATCTATATAAAAAAGAAACCCAATAGTCGTCAAATACTTAATCTTTGGGCACTTTTCGTGTCCTTGAACATTCAATTTCAAATTGTTAATAACTCTTCTACTTTTTTATCATGTCCACCCATAAGTTCGGGGTATTAGATTATATTCGCACGCTCCGAAATGAAACTGACTCAATACAGAATTTTAAGAACATGTCACGTACACAGAGAATGACTTTATATAGGGCGCCTTTAAAAACAGGATTTGTAAAAAATTCACTCTTCAGTTAAATAGAGATCAATACATATTTCGTTCTCTGTTACCCCGTGTAATACTCCCCACACTCCATTATAATGAAACACATTTTTTTACTTCTTAATAATATAATAATTTTTAGGTAGGTCAGTTTCATTCTCAGTATGCGATATGAAGCAATGTTGGTAAATAAGGCTGAGCTGCTATATCCATCGATTGAGTTTCTCGATAGTGAAGGGAATAGAAAGCAAAACTATAGCCATACATGTACACCTGCCCCAATGCTTGATTAGAAAAATTAAATATTATCAACTCACTTAGCCTTTCCTTGCTTCGTCTCAGTCCTCTGCATCTCCGATACTATAGAATTGATACTGGTCTCAGTCTTGTTAAGCTCCTGTCTCAAGGTGTTCAACTCCTGTTCTAATGTCGTTATCTGCTCCATCAGCTCTGAACGGGTCTTCTGCATCTCTAAACGAGAACGGGACTGGTTGAAGTACCCGCCTGTGAGTGAACCTTTTGATGACACCTGTACATATAAATATTGTATGTACTCTGCTCACGTGAATGTCGGTTTTCAGCAACATGGGAAATCCCGAAACAATTACAGATTTATATAAAAAGCCTTAGAACCACTGTTACTTGAGCTGTCGTACCTTAACGGCGGCTACTAAAAGCTGGACCAAGCTGAACGTTAAATTCTACTGGACGATGAAACATGCCGCAGTATTTAAATCGGAATAATACCTTTAAGACTGTAACAGTTTGACCAAAATCTACCGGTTGGTTTTTGCGTGAAACTTGAACAAACAAACAAACTCGATGGATTTGGTTTCAAAAGCCCTTAATTAGTCAATATGAGTAATTTTTTTCAATATTTTTGATTTAAAAAATTGACATTTAATAATTTTATAATAATATAGATTAAAAGCATATCGCTATCAGCGTCATATATATGTGACGACCCGATTTTCTTACATGAGCCCGGCGTCGTAAATATGTGACGGGTGTTCATTTCCATTTAATCAAATATGTCACATACATATATATATGACGATGGGCTACCAAAGGAATTATCTACCTATATATGACATACATAACTGACACTGGGCAGTGTCACTTATGTATGTCAGTTTATAAAATTGTTAACTTTACTTACAACGTTATTAGATACATTCCACAAAAATAAGTGACAATTGGTACATATTTAAATATAAAGCTCTGATAGCGAAAGGGAATAATAACCAGCATAGATTAAAAATTCTTGGAGTCTAAAGTGAACATTTTGATGATACCTATTTTATTTATTTTATTTTACAGTTTTTGGGAAACTAACAGCTAGTTATAAATACAGTACAAAATTGTAAATTATGTAAGGCATTTACAAGTTTCCACTTTCAATTTTTAGATACACATATCTATATCAACACATACCTAAATCTATTAAGTGAAAAAATAAATTTTTTGTAAATTTGGAAGGAAGGATGGATAGATACATAAAATNTTCCACTTTCAATTTTTAGATACACATATCTATATCAACACATACCTAAATCTATTAAGTGAAAAAATAAAATTTTTGTAAATTTGGAAGGAAGGATGGATAGATACATAAAACATTATAAACAAAACAAATTACATAAACTAACTTGAGCAGATATAAAATATTAGAGACTCGTATTTTACATATATCTTATAAAGTCACTCTGTACAATGCGATTCAAATAAGAATAGGAACGTCAATGACCTCTATCTGCCAAATATCACTTGAAAATTACGGTTTGCAAAGAATACTTTGTTTAAAAGGTCTTACATCAAATTAAAATAAAAACGTTAAATAATAGTAAATTAGCCAAATATAATATTTAATTATTTAAAGTCATCATTAGTTTGAATTGGCATCTGTGACGTCACAATATGGCGCAAAGTCGACCCTATTCTCATTTGAATCGCATTGTATAGCTATCAATTTTGAAATTGTAAGTTAAAATCCAGTTTTTTAATAATTCGAGGGTAGATGGTGAAGTTTTTGAAGTTTTATTACTTCTTTTATATTTCATAATGACAATCGGCTGCAAATCGCAGTGTCGGGTGTATATATATTTTATAGTTTTTTTTTCTACCATATTTAAGCTAGTATTTGACTACAACCCCACCTGATGGTAAGTGGCGATGTAAGGGTAGTAAAACGTACTAGCTAAAAATCTATTCACTCTTGTCTTAAAGACACCTACATTATAATTGGACGGAAATAATGATGCAGAAAGACCATTCCAGTCTTTGGCTGCATGTATTATGAAAGTAGAAGCAAATCGCTTCGTACGAGTGGCAGGGATATCTACGAGGTAGGGGTGATAGCTCGCTTTGCGCCTAGTAGTCTTATGATGAAAGGGGGATGGAGGAATTCAATTATGTAATTCCTGCGCACACTCTCCAAAATCTATCGTGTAGAATATTGAAAGGCTGTCTACCCCGCGCCTGTGCTTTGTAGATTAGTTTCAACCAGGGAAGGGATTTTTGCGTGTATAAAATTTTATGATGATCAATTGAGTAGTTGAGGTGTGAAAGCGTAAAAAAACAAACTCACATTCGCATTTATAATATTAGTTAGGATTAAAATAAATCTGAGGCGAACGTCGATCGGGTTACCGCTAAAACTCTGTTGTATTACAAATTGGGGCATGTTTCAGAATTGTATTTGTATTGTATCGAATGTCTTTATACTTTTGATTACTTTCTAAAGATCAGAAATATAATCCTCATGACAATACAAATATATATCAGTTCTAAAACAGGAGGAGGAAGTCAGCCCAACGTGGATGATTAATGGTTAGTTCATCCACTACGATTTCTCTCTACGGACCTAATACATAAGTAGTTATATGAATCACTAACCTGATCGCCCTCTAGCGTGACGCAGTCCAAATGGAACTGTTTTCCGAGCTCTGTGGCGCACTCCAGATTTCTGCATATCAAAGTCTTGCCAAATATGTATTTCATTGCTTTCGCATACTTAGAATCATACTTCAGCTTTTGTACCATGGCGATAGCGTTCTGTAATTTATTTACATAGTGGTGAAAAAGACACATTTATGGCCATAATTAATCTACATTCGGAACATATTGAAATTCACAGCTGGAGAAAAGCGTTACCCAAAGAAAGGAATTTTTCATGATCATACTTGGTAGGTGTCTTGGAGATTGCAGTCTGTTGCTTGAAAAACTAGACTGTACGTTGCTCAAAACTAGCCGTTGTCCATTATCTTTGCGTAGCGTTTAGTCGATTCTCGAAGCGTCCGCGAGAAGCGAAAGAGTGATCATATCGACGGACCCACCGAATAAAATGACAATCCGAAATTTCTAATTTTACAGGAAAAATAAAAACCAAATTTTCTTAAAATTGTGAATTTAAGGAAGAAACATATAGTAAATCATATATCAAATGAAATATAACTTTTATTACTATCCCATACCAAAAGCATGTAACCTTGGTTAAACTTGATTGTAGTTAGTATCTTAAGTAATAAACATATACTTACATTGTCACTGGGGTACACCATGTCGCGTACTTGAAGGCGGTTGAGTGGCATGAACGTAACCTCACCGGGTAGGCTCTGGCGGTTCATTTCCTTCAAGATTTTAGTACCCACTGTGTCAGATTCTACAATGTGGTGAAACAACCTGTTTCCTGCTGTGACCTGATAGAAATAAAATATTCATCAGATGAATAAGCTAATATAATCCTCTGATGATCAATCAGGTTGGTCACCAGGATTAGATGATTAGTAGTAAAGTTTGACATATCGTCACCTCCATGCAATAACATCGTAACTCATTTTTTCACATAGTGAGTTATATAGCTCTTGTTAATTAAAAAAAATATATTATATTATACAATAGCGCGCTGGCCTACTGCGGGTTGGTAGACTTCACAGACATGCAGGCATGCAGATTTCCTCACGAAGTTTTCCTTCTCCATCTAGTACATAATGTCTACAATGTAGATAGTACGTAAGATTGAAAAAATTAGTGGTAGAGGATCAAGGTTTTGAACCCATGACTTTTTGATCGCGAGTCGGGTGTTCTTAATAATGTCTCACCTCAACAGCCGTGTAAATAGTTTTGTCGCATGTGAAGTTCTCTATGACCGGTCCATAATACTGTGTGGCTATCTTCGCCCACTCGCCTCCTCTCTCCTGGAATGTTTCTAGTACTTTACGCACGCTGTCCCTACCGTTCAATATTGGCTGCAAGGAAACACTAATTTTATTATTATCACAATTAAGTTCAATATTAGTCCTCTTGTGCCTCGGTTGGGCAGCGTTCGGTAAATTACAGAACGTCTTCTCGTCCAAAATCCCAATGTACAACCAATGTGTGTTACCAGTGATGACTTACGGCTCTGAGACGTGGTGCTTCACAAAAGGACTTTTTCAGAGGCTCAATGTCGCTAATCGAGCTATGGAGAGGGCTATGCTCGGTATTTCTCTATGAGATCGAGTCAGAAATGAGGAGATCCGTAGAAG